>JAQFZF010003522.1:0-11290 GCA_034695365.1 Enchytraeus norvegicus
GATTGATTGATTGATTGATGGATTGACGGTAACGAGGTGATACAGTACGTGCCTCAGGATGACTTCAGCTCATTGTTTCAGGACATCAGTGAGCTCAACACACCCTACCCAACACTAGACGACTCTGAGCCCATCTACCCTCACCTCACCTCACCTGACCACCTCGTCTCTTCAGTTCTTCCCATCACTGCCACTTCCACCTCTCAATCCTTCCTCCCCTCCACTTTTTCCTCTGCCACCGTTACGAGTAATGATCACCATAACGATCCCATGAACTTCCTGCTGCGTAAATAACCCTGTCGATGATCTCTCTTCTTGTTGAATGTGTATAGTTGATTCTGGGTATCGTTGTGTATCTAATGTGTACAGTGATTCTGTCTGCGTTAGGCACTAACATAATCTGTTTTGTTCGTGAATGTGCGTGTATGGCGTTGATTTTATTTGTATAGGCTTCAGTAGCGCTCATTAGGAATTTGTGTCTGTAATTGATGATTAGAACACATGGTGAGAGATTGTGGACAAACTCGTGACTCCTGCTTTAATTTGCTCAGTAATATAATGTGTATCATGAATTAAATAAAGAACATTGTGCAGAGTGGATGGTAGAACTGAGTTTCTTTTCTCGACCTTATTTTATACTCTACATTGGCATTTCCCAAATGCCGGGTCGCGACCAGGTATCGAGCCGCAAAATGGATTATCGGGCAGCAAATCGGGTTGGAAATGCGTTACATAAATAGGGACTAAACAAGATGTGATGAAAACCTAAACACGAGGTGTTTAGCAGACTTCAGCTAAACTACTAGATCATGTTTACAAATATATATATAGAAGTACAAATCTTACTAGTAGTAGTAGTAGTAGTAGTAGTATTTTATTAAGAAATCATTATGACACATGCACAAAGATATTATAAACTAGAAAACGTACATAGCAAAGCCAACACAAACAAAATACATACATCAGTCCATAAGAATTAGTTAGCATTGAGCTTAAGTTGATTTATAATTGAGAACAAGATCTAAGGTAGGACTTGCTAATATTATATCAATTAATATTCAAAGAGCATTCTGTTAATGAAGTTTTTAGCTGTGAGAGCAGTGCACGGAGGAAGCGTTCTATTATGGGATCTCTTGCACAGATTATAAGATGATAGGCTAACTTTAACATGTGGTAATAACTGATTCAATACGTGTTGTTCGTTATTCAAAATGCTACTGAATAGGGTTCGGTCTAGCTGTAGACATTCCTCTTCAAGTTCATGAAGTACTAAACCTCCGTCCAAATCCCATCTCTTTGCCTTATGGATAACGCTTGAAAGCTGACTCACGAGGGCATTGAGGGCTTGGTTGGTCCGTAGTAGTACTAATCACTGTAAAAATGTAAAATTTATACAAACTTTTGTGTTTATATTTTTCTGCTGAAAGTTTAAACTTGCATCCGATTTCTGATAACACAGCATAGATTGTTCTACAGTAACCTAACTAAATGTATCACATTATAGAGGCTGTAAGTTACCGAGATTTTACATATAATAATTTACTGTGAATGGAACTACTACACCTAATCAATCATTCATACAACTCAAGGAACTTTATACAGGCTAAAACTTCAACGCCTTAAGGCTATAGTTGTGTATTAGCATAATTATACCGCCTTCATAAAGCAATGAACTCAATAATAAGTTAAACTTATACGTAGGCCTATACATTTGTTCATTTATGCCGATAGCAAGAGATAAAGCATAATACATTAGAATTGTTAGGGGGGCCTAAGTCAAATCATTTGCAGTATAATAAATTTATATGAAATATTTATTAGGTTTCAGTGTGTTTAACGTCAAGGTTAAAAAGAACAAGGCTTCTCTTCAAGGATGGCTCAATACAATCGATAACTACATGTACAGTAGCAAAGATTGGGTTAAAGCTTATTACAGCTTTACTCTACAAATTACTCGACAGTCCTTTACAGAATACAGAGCACCGAGTAGGCCTACGAATATTTGATATTGCAATTTTCAATTATTAGTCTACAATTTTTTGTATCAATTTTTTATATTTCTTAAGCGTACTTAGCTAAAGTTTTTATTGTGCAATTATTTGAAGGATTTAGTACAATATAATCTGATGTAATACAATACATACATACATACATACATACATAATACTGGCGTCAGGCTCTCATCTAATAACGATCACTGGCGGCTCCAGTATTGATAGCAACTGATCTATTTTATTTCATGACGTCAAATCCCCATTGACTGATTGATTGATTGTTTAGCATTAACGCCTGAAGATCATGTTTATAGTAGCAATTGAAGGGCTCAGTTCAAAAAGTGCACAAATCCATTTTTAAAGTGAACAAGCCCCCAAGACAATATTTAAATAAATTGGACAAAAAATTTAATATTTAAATGAAACTGGCCCATATTGATTTTTGTACGTTTTGCTACATAACATTTCTCAATAAATATGGCGTAGCCTTCTGATTATAACTTTATTTCAGGGATGCAGCTAACTCTGAAACACCCATATCTGACAATTAACAGAATCAATAAAACTGTAACTTGTGCACTTTTTGAACTGAGCCCTTAATAATTGGTCCCAGCGAGAAAATCGAATCTAAACTTCGCATTATGCAATAAGTTATTTTGCTTATACCGTAGGTAAAACGTATAGGCTTATATTAGTCGTTATTATTAACATTCAAATCTGTTGGATACTTTAGTGGATCAAAAGTCGACGTTAAAAATGTTAAATTTATAGATATGAAGCTTAAAAGTGCCTATCTCGCCCACTGGCGTAGCGAGGAGGACGAGTGGGACGAACCGCACCAGGCGGCACTTGCCTGAGGGGCGGCATTTTCGGAAAAAGGGGGAAAAAGGTGTATAATAAATATAATTCTTCATTATTGTTGTCGTTTCTGTCTAAACCTGGTACGTGCGTTTCTTCTTGACTAAAAACTAACATTGATTCAACAAATAGTTTGAAAAGTCGCACTTTGTTTGCTCGCTCCTCTCGCCTGGTTTACAACCTTTCTAAGAAAAAAATTAACTGCTGAGCGAGCGACACTTTTTGGGACTCTCTCCTCACGCATTGTTCAAGGGGATATACATTAGAATAAAGTTATTGAAAAATAGATATTGGAAAAATTATGTACCCTCGACCAAGCGGCACTTTCCCTCGCTACGCCACTGGTCTCGCCCCATAATAACTTAGAAATGTGCTTAACATTGGTAATTCACATGTCGGTTTGAAAGATCACTGTTGCAGTCTAATGACTATGAGTAACCCAGCTTACCACATCCCACACCCAATGTGGCTATAGCAATGCAAGTCTGGAATTTTAACGACAAATAGTAATTGCTCAACAACACGGATGTCATGGCGAAGACCACTCTTCCCTTCACCGCGGCTTCTGCGTTAGTTACCTCTTAAGACACATGCGGTATATATTATCCACTCACCCGATCACCGTTGCAGTCTTGATAGGAGCGGATCTGTTAACATTAAACTCCGCCTGGAGATCATCTGGAAGATACTTCCACACGTACTCCATGCTCCAGGTCATTCCACCACGTGCATCCGCTACCCAGGCCCGGTACTCCAAGGTCCTAGGGTCTATGCTGTCTGTCTGGGGGACCACTAGAGTCCTGGGGTCGTCCCTGATGACATCGAGCAGTGGTTCCAGCCATCCCGCATTTACCTCTACGTGGGCGTCCAGGAAAATAAGAACCTAAAACAAGAAGGTTTAGTGAATGAACTTAACAAAATAAATCCCTGAAATGAAATGAATAAAATAATAATCATATTAATTAATTTAAGCAAAATGCTGATATTAAATAATATCCTGAAAAAAATTAGCAATTTCTGCCATGATGTGCTCATCAACATAAGATGAGATTTCTTATTTGTACACTTGTTACCTTTACAGTAACTTTAAGTACCGGTAAGGATGCAAATTAGCAAAACTTACATTAGTTAGTCCTAGTTGCTTCATCCAGAAGTTAGTTTTACCCGTTGTCCTAGCAGGAGGACTGCATGTACAATGTACAATTGTACATGCTATGATACTATTGACATGACCTCCAAAAAGTATGAACAAACACTAAGAAACCTGCGGAATAGGGCTACAGCTACGAAGGTGTTTGTAGAATTTGAAATGTTAATTTAAATGAAACAATAATAATTAAGGTTCAATTAATGTCCCTTTCATCATTGATGTCTCTTCATCCAGGGATGATGTCAGGGGCGTGCTAAAAGCTTCCAAACCAGCGGATCAAACGCCGAGAAATTTCCAACGTATCACCAATAACTTAATCAGTAAACTATAATAGGCCAGTGGTGCCCAACCTCGATGCGCCGATGGGCTGCATAAAATGTTGGTAAAGTGGTCGGGGGTAGGGCGCACTAAAGTTTTCACCATGCAGGGGAGGGTCTAACTTTTTCGGGGGAGGAGAAAAAATTAATTCTTTTTGACGATCTATCTAACTGAAGAGCTAGGAAAATATGTAGGGGACCATGATATTGGGGAAGTCAAGCACACTCCAATTTGACAATAACATATTTGTGTCAAAAATAATTTGTTTCACGCCAGCCCTCGGCGGGCCGCACTGCAAGGCTCGACAGGCCGCAGGCGGCCCGCGTGTTGTGAATCCCTGATATAGGCATAGCTATCAGCGATTATCAACATCCTAAGTTCAAAATATTATATTCTTATTATTCAGCGAACAATACATAGGCCTACGGCACAAAAGGCGAACAATACATAGGCCTTCGGCACAAAAGGCGGTATAGAATTTCCTACCAGACGCATTTCTACGGGACTCACTCTATTTTTTATTTATTTAAATATCAGACATCTTTGTAAATCCATTAACAAGTTTATTTCGACAGACGACATTAATAAGAGTTGAACTATTATCAAGACTACACGCGATGCACACGTTATCTGTGCTTGATCATGTTCTCTAGTAAGTACAATATTTATAACCACGATACTTCTGCTATCATAGAAGTGTTACGACTCAAAACCTTCTTTTAACGGCAGCTTAAAGAGAGAGATAATTCAGAAATCCCATTAGCGTGACGGATGATAAAGTGTATTAGGCGTACTGTATGCTCTATAATAGGAATATAACATGCAGACTAACGAACTTTGGTGAGAACGTGAGAGTCGTCTAAATGTAGAAAAGTGACAAATAAACCTAGACCTATTAGACCTGATTGATTAGGCTTAGGCTCAGTGTCCAACAGTATTTCCAACACTCTTCCAAGCGGATAAAAGTGCCTGACTTATATTGCAAAGAAATTGAATAAAAATGATGTCGGCACTTAATTGCTTCCATATAATTATTTTGTCTAGAAATAATAAGCTTATCTACTCAGGAAGTTAGACAAAGCACTTAATCAAGTTAATAAACTATTATACAGCCGTTAGCCTCTAATTTCGGGTCGCATATAACATGGGTTTAACGTCCGTTTCATCATCTGATGACAATATCAACGACAAGCTGGACATATTTATGCTACTCTGCATAGGCCGGCTACTATCATAATGTCTCAGAGAGGTTTGACCAGTGAAGGGAAAAGCATCCTAGCCAGCCATAGGCCACAAACGATGTGATGAGACCTCTGCAATCTGAAAATCTGAAAATGAGCGACCAATTGGTCAGGTAATGGCCTGAGGCCTGCCCCAAAAACATGTGGCAGGCCATTTCTCAATTCAATGCAATTAGTATGCTCTTACGATACATGTGTAATTTTCAATTGGTCCATTCTCAACCTTTAGTTTCCTGGACCCAACTTGAAAAGGTATTGACAGGTAGAAACATGCAGATAGACTGCATGTATAATGTCATTGTACATGCAAAAACTCGTTATAGTTTTTCTAATAAATTCTGCTATAATCGATAGCATTATTACAGTTATCTACAACACAATGCAAATAATTATAAGAAGTACGAAACAGTTACCGTATTTTATAATACTGTCTCAAGTGCTATACATTAGGACTTGAATTAAGATAACATCAGGCCATATAATTCTGGATGATATAAGATACAATCTGTAGGCCCTACCTGAACCCCTTTCAATGGTTCCATCGTAACAGTAGCTTTGTGTGGGTTTTCGTGAACGCATTCTTTCATAAATAGAAACATTATCCAGCTCATATAACAAGTGTACAAGAGTTTGCAGTGTCTATAAAATTATGTTATGCAAATGTTAATAATTATAAATTGAATTGTAGGGTGCCAATACAATGGTACTTATACAGACGCACAGTAGGGGTCCTGATAGAATTATTTTTGATTACGTACGCCTATCTATCCTACCAAAATACCGTAATAATCACCGGTGGAAACTTGGGGGGATTGGGGGACGTCCAGCCCCCCAAAGTTTCAGATATAGGGGACAGAGTATCTTTCGCCCACCCCTCGAGACAGAGAGAGAGAGAGATATGTTTATTTTTACTACAGTGATAACACAAGATTACAAGTATCAATATTGGGTGCATATAAATAGTGATATCAGCAATAAACGAATAAATTGTGCTCATGTGCTGACCGTCATCAGGGAGAGCAAGAATGCCCTATCTAGCTGACCACGGCCAGAAAATATCAAAGTACAAAAGTACAAAAAATAAAAGAATAAAACTACCAATAAACAGATAGGCCTACTGATATAATTAATAACAGTCTACTTATATTCTAATTGCCAGCTATCCTGTAAATATTTTTTATATTTGTGCACAAAATTATCAATGGAGGTGGCACATCTAATTTCAATTGGAACTAGATTCCATAGTGTTGAACCATAGTTAACGTATGAGGAATAGAAGGCTTTACTAGGCTTTTTATATAGGTAACTTGTTGATTTCAGTCTCGTCGGGTAATCATGGCGGGATGAGAGCATAAACAAGTTACAAGTCGAATTGGGTACGGAATCTTTGGAGTGAAGGCTTCTATAGATAAATTTACATACATGTAAATTTCCTAACAAATGAATAGGCCAAATATCATAGTTGCTGTTGAGCTGTTTGACATTATAGAAACGATTAACACCCTGAGAAGTTCTGAGCACACGCTTAAATGCAATATGCAACGGATCAATAATAGACTATCAATGAATGACAATGATATTTAGAAAATCTCTGCGATTCCGCGAAAAATGAGGCTTTCTGCGCTAAACCATATTTTTCGAGCAAAAACCTCAGATTTCTTCAGGCCTTAATAATTATATGTTGTTACACCTCTATCATCTGGTGAGTAGCTCTAATTTACACAGTTTTGCAGCTTTTCTCTCCAAACCTTCACTACTGTGTTGGTCTGGGCATGGGACACATAGTGGAGGGGTTAGCATGGATCCCCCTACCCTCCCCCCAAACCCATGTGTGTATCTGGCCCCCAAACTATATTTTAGCTTTGTCATCAGACAGTTCACTAGAAGAAGTTGAGTGGTATTAAATATTTTGTGTTTTTCGTATTTCAGGCAACTACTCACTCTCGCTGTTCTTTGAGTCCATCAATAAGTCGGTCACCTAACAGAGTCAACGCTGTCAGCTCTACTAACATTACTGACAGCTCCAATGCTCAGTCAGTCATTGTGCCAACACCCTCTGTCACTCTGCCATATGACAGCGCACACATTAAAACAAATAATTTTTCCAGATCTAATTCTCGCTGTTTGTCTGCTACCACTAATTTATCCACTCACTCGGCCTCGTCTGCTACAGACAGGTCTGCTGGCGGCGCTAACGCTCTGATCTCTGGAACAAGCAACAGAGGATGGTGCGTCAGGCCTGCCTCCGTGCTGTTAGGCAGTAAGTGCTCCACTGTGCACCGGTGTGCTGGCGATGGTGACCAGGCCATACCTGCGAGAACAAGTCAATCATTCCTACATGGACAGGCGGCTAAGTCAAAATGCCTATCTCCTAATAAATCTCTCAATCTATTAAAATTATGTAAGAATTTACCAATGGAATTATACGCTGAGAAATATATCATCGCACAAGATGATTTGTTACAAAAACAAGAAACCTCAAAATCTTTGACGCGATTACAAGGTTGTGATGATTTGTCAAATAAATGTAACTTACTAACATCAGAAAATAAAACTCTGCTGTCGTTCTCAGCGGAGGTGCCTTGGTTGGACAATGATATAGAGCTACCTGAGGAGCCTGTCGGTGGGTTTCCTTCAGTTCCTAACACATCTCTATCAGATAAACTGGCAGCAGTCAACAATGTAGACAATTGTAATCTATTTTCTGAGTTTCTTGAAGAAAATATATCATCGCTTTGTGAAGCATTGATGCCTGAAAATAGCTGTACGTTTGATATTTCTAACGACTTATGCAAGGAGACAGGAAATGTAACGTCAATTTACAACACATCTTTACCAGTGGATATTTCATGGTTGGATAATTGCGAGAACGCTCGTGAGGGACCTGTCAGGACTCATTCGTCGGTGTATGAAGCAAGCTTGCCGGTAGAGAGTTCCAGTTTGGACTGTAGCGTAATGTTGTCGAGTAATTCAGCGGGTGATGTGTCTTATAGATGTAATACATCTATATCTGCTGGGACTGTAAGTATGGACAGCTGCAGGAGTAATTATCAAGCAGCTGCCGCTGCTGTGTGCAGGCCAGCACTTTCTGTTGAGATGTCAGCTGTTACCAGTAAGGTTCTAACACAGAACAGTGTGCTGAGAACAGTGTCCAAGCATCAGCTGCCTTTCTCCACTGCTATAGCAAACATAGGCAGATGTGTCAGGAGCAAAACGTCTAACAATATTCTTTCAAAAAAGATGTCACCTACATATAAACCATCGCTGCCAGTTGAAGCCGAATTGAGTTCAAGGGACAACATAGTTTGTAATAGTCTCACATTTACTATGGCATCACAGCCTTCACCGTCTAAAGAGGTATCAGGGACTGGTGATGTTGGCAGTACATTGACAGGTAATCCAGCTATCCATATAGCCTCAATTGGTAAGCAACATTTGTCAAACGATGGAATTGCTGCTTCAAGAAATAATAAAACAGTGACGGGTTATCCTGTTACCGGTATAACATCAGTGCATAAGCTACCTCTGTCTGTTGCTTCAAGAAGTAATAAGTTCATGACAAGTAATTCAGTTACTGGCTTATCATTAGTAACTAAGCCTCCTCCATCGAACAACGCAACCCTAGAGTCAAGAAATGATAAGATTTCAATTTATAATCCTAATAATTGTGTAACTCCAATATACAAACCATCATTGCCGGTGGACATACCACTTGATGGCAGTGCAACATTGGGCTATAACTCTGTGAAACCTACAACTTTTAACATATCCCAGTCTGCCTTGTTGTCCACTTCAATGTTGAGCGTTAGTAAAACTTTATGGAATGACTCCATGTTAACGTTTGCACCAATGTATAACACATCACAGCCTACTGTATGTTCAGCCAGTACACTTCCTATGCCTAATCCAACTGTTCACCAGACTTCAGTAATCAGTTCTACAAGACTTCTGGAATTGGGAAGTTCCTATGGAATTTCCAAAGCTCCTTTGACGAGAACTTCTGCCTATGGTTCGTCTGAGTGTAAAACTGTTAATAATTCTTCATCTGGAAATTGCGAAGCTTTATTTCATGTCCCAGAAGTCCTTGGAACGGATTTAAATGAGAGCCATGTACCTGAGAACAGAGTTAGCTTAGTTATGAGTGAGATACTGTTTGATGATCCGATAGTAAATACGACATCGATGGATGATATTATATCAACCGTAGATTTTTCGGCATTAGATTGTTCTGATATGCAATTGAATAGCTCACTGGGCACTCTGACAGACTGCACAACTGTGCAGACCACATCAGCTCAAAATATCCTCGATAATGTGTCCGCTACCTTATCAACCTACCAAACAAAATTGTCATCTGTACAAAATTGCTTCAATACTGCATCACCTTTATTCTTAAGGCAGGAACCGCAGATGGCAACTTTAAATAAGACATCGGGCAATTATGATGCTACCATATCAACACAAAGTTACTTTACTGAAATGATTTCAGAGAACATGTTTACGGGTACTATTTCATCTTTAGTTCCAGTCACCTGTGGAATGCAGGCACCATTTGTTTTAAGTTCTGAATCGAATAATACTTTTATGCTAAATAAGAGTCTGATTTCAGAAGTAGAAACTACTTCAACTACTATTGATGCTGAGAGTATTGCTATAGATGGTATCATAGCAGCTAATGCTAATGTTGCATGTACCGCTACTTCTTCTCATATCACCACCACTTGCAATGCTGTTACTGCAACCAATGCTCTTAGTTCAATTTCTGACAGTGTTGCTAATTCTGCCTTTACTGCTAATGAGTCCAATCCTTATTCTGCCTTAAATACGTCTTTTACTGCTAATATTGCTAATTCTGTCAAATCTGCTAATGTAGTCAATCCTGCTAATGTTACCATTGCTGTTAATGCGGCCATTGCTGCTAATGTTGCCTATCCTGCTCAAGCTGTCAATGCTGCTAATCCAGCTAATACAGTTACTGCTTCTCAATCTTCTACCACTGCCACAATGGATGCTACTTTCTCACTGGTAAGATCTAAAGATGAAATGGAATATTTGTCGAGTGTTCAAATTCTAACAAATACTCCATCAGCACAAGATAAAGTTGTTGAGAAGATTGTGAGTACAGATGCCAACAGCAAGCAAGGATCACTTGTAGCCTCTGTCCCAGTACAGAAGAGATTTGATCTTGCTCTAATGCAGAAACGCCTTGCTGGACCGCTGCAGAGAGTCTGCAATTCTTTAGCGGGTGCTCGTTCTGGTAAACCTGCTGACAACAGTAACTTTGGCAACAGTGGTAATGAAAGAGGTCAACACAATGATACAGGTAATTCTATCTCACAATCCATACCAATATCTAGTCATAAAAATGGATACATCAGTAATACATGTGATAGATGTAAGGTAAATCATTTTCCTCAGGAAAAATGCAGTGATTCTATCGATTTCGTGTGTGAAGTTCCTCATAAAGTTGACAGTGAGTTGGGTGCAGCATTCACAGAGCAATCATTGACAGTTACCCGTAGCTTATCAGCTACAGTCATTGCTGTGTCTTCCTTAGGTATCGCATCTAAGCAAGCGATAGGCTGGGGCAATTCTTCACCATATTCTCAACCCAGTTTTGTGGACCAGACAAATTTCAGTACTAACAGTAGCCAGTCAATCTCAGTGGCAGCTGTACAGGATTCTAGTCGACTCTTGAAATCAGAACGATCTGTTTTTGATTGTCTTAT
>JAQFZF010003523.1:0-11290 GCA_034695365.1 Enchytraeus norvegicus
CTAAATAGGGTTAGTGAAACTAGAGTGTTAATCGAAACGATATTGAGAAGAAAGAAGAATTGGATTGGCCATGTCTTAATGAAGGTATGATGAAGGAGATTATAGAAGGAAAGTTTGATGGAAGAAAAGGACGAGGACGAAGCCGTATAGAAATGATAGATGATCTAAAAGAAGGTGTAACATATGATGTCATGAAACGAAAAGCTAGCGATAGAGAATTATAGAGGCATTGGACTCCCAGGACCTGCCACTTGGCAGAGCACTAGATAGATAGGCTATATTATCTAGTATGCTATCTAGTATATAATCTTGTTAGTATTATTTCTTAGTAATCCCTTAGGAAAAATATTAACATAATAAGCATAACAACATAATAGAATTTATTATAATAAGCTCTAGCCTACAGATTGGCCTATTAAATCAAAGAATGCTCGAGTTTACATTTAAAATTTAACTAAACTTAATTGTATTAGGCCTACAGATCTATTATACTCGTATTAACTAGATACAGGACATCTAAATCCTAACCTATATAAATAATATATCATACAATAGGTGCAAAACTGAAAACAATCCCTGCTACAGTGCTGAAGTCTCTCAGCTGCATCTAGCTTACGTTTACATAATAGAACCGACCTATGGACTACTGCAGTTGTAACTTATACGTTCGATTTGATCTAAATGTGAACCCAAAGTACAGCTGCGATTGCTGGGAACTTTGTTGTCGTATACATGTATCATTAAAATGTAGTCCTTTCTTATTTTTTGTTTTTGTGATGTTATTATTTTCTACCACTCCATGACTAATCGCACCTTTACCTTTTGATAGCTCTTCAATGGCTGCTAGCGCAGATACGCGATTAGCCTTCCATTTCAAGGCACCGATCTAATATCGGTGCATTACATTCATCTCCAGCACCCGTACCCAAGGGTACCGGAGTTGAATGTAAAGTGATAGTTTCAACAAAACCAACGGTGTAAATTTCTTAAGTGATCCCCAAGATACGTCACTCCAGCGGTTCTCATATTGTCTTAATCTACGGTAGTAGGCCTACAAGATATACAGAAATTATAACAATAATTACAATTCATGCCGTCGATTGAATGATATTAAATGGCAGGTCCAAGGTACATATTCTGAAACACTGTCTGCTATCACGCACACTAATGAGCATTCCATCGATCACCAAGTTGATCCCTTCAAACAGGCCGAGCCTTTACCACATCTAAAATGTAACCTTTTTCTTGGGAATATATATTCTGACTTCCGAGGTGGCTTCCCGTTGCCTTCCCCAGTATGAAAATATCTGGGTTAGCCGGCTTTTACGAAACATTTGCTGTTTTCAGTTTGTCTATTTCCAAGTTTCCCGGATCCAACACGGGTTAGTGACAGTTTGATATATTTATAGCAGTATTTTGATATATAGTAGTAGGAATTTCATTGTACTCTACTATTCTATTCGCTATTCTTTTCGCTATGCCGTGAATTTCATAAATATAATTATAATCCGATTTTCATAAACATATTATCCAGACATATATCCAAGTAGCAAAATATCCTATCTTCTCCTAGGAATTTGCCCTGTAAGTTCATAGGAGATTTAAGTAAATAACTAAAAGCTGACATATAAACTTTTCGATTTTACTTCTGCTGGTTATCTAGTAACGGAGTCTAGATAAATATTATTTTGTTCTTTGGACTTTGACATCCATCAGTTCTTAATTGGCTTTGAATTAGTTAGCAAGCCTATAGTACACTACCGAATTGCACGGGTTCATGAACAAATTTAATACATTCACAAAATTAGCATTGCATTATATGAAGAGGTGTTTCTATAGCTACTACCTTGTCTACTGTAGGTCTATAGGGTGCTTGTGTAGGATCCTATGGAAGAATTCACATATGCCCCTTAAATTGTGTGGACGTATTTGTTTTATGACGCCGTGACATTTGTCAAGGGCTAGTAGGCACTTACGCCGTGTTGGATCCGGCAAACATAAGAATAGACTAACCGAAAGCTGCACGTGTTTCGTAGAAGACGCAGTTAAGAAGACGCAGTTAAGGTATGGGTCCATAACCTGATAGAATTGCATACACATGCCATACAGGAAGAGGGAAGCCTCAGTCTGAGCCCAGCGACTCGCACGTTATTGAAAGAAATACTGTGAAATATAATTTTATGCCTTGGACTGGATATTTTATAGTATAGAACTTATAAAACATAAATAGTAAATTGATCCGAATTAATATTCTGAATTGTATGACAGAACATGCTTATTCCCGGATACATAAAATAGTCACACCGAGGCACAAGAATTCAACATAATCGAACCCACGACCCGTATCTGCTGGTGTCTAATGGCGAGTGTGCACCGTCCCCGAGGGAGCAGAGATCAATTTCCCTATATGTCATGGACCTGCCTTTGGGCAGTGCACTGAGAGAGAGTAGGCACTGCTATAGATTAGTAGTAATAGGTTTAAATGTATAAAGGACTCTGCGACATAACGAGATGATTAGCGTCCTATCATAAGATAAAGTTACTCTACAGTTTTCTGTCCATGTTGCTTGGAGAGTGAAGACTTAGTCGACGAGTCTGTTGTCTCCTATACGTCTCTCCTACTAGGTGCTCTGCAGTAAACTAAAATGAGCACTCTGTGTAGTGAAAGCTGTACTTTTGAACCCAATCTTTTTGACGATAGCCAGTGTGTCGAGTCGTCTTGAAGATAATAGGTGAGTTTCTGACTTGATGTTAAACACACTACAACTTACTTCAAGACCCACTTAACATTTCTTAATTTGTGCATAAGAGAAGATGATTAAGCGTTTCACAAACAGTTTCAATTTCCATTTAATATGCATTTATACTAAGAACTGTACAATAATGATTTAATTGTACCCGTTTACACCACTAGTACGAGCATTACGAGCAGTACAAAAAAGTGTAGCAAAAGCGTTTCTAAACATAACTAGATCACTACGCCAGACCTAGGCTACAGCAACATCTGTAATATTATCCAATTAAATCAAAATACTTTGAAAATAGTAATGGACAATAATAATTGATTAGAAATAATCGAGGCTTTATTAACAATGTATGCTTTATTTGAATTGATTCACACTTGATCAGCATAATTTTACGTGAACATAATAAATAGCCTACAAGGAATTATAGCATCACAATTAAAACAACGATTGATTTCAACTTCAAACACTAGGATCACCGCAAGAACAAACATTTAGCACAGAAAAGATAAGCAATAGCATTTTATTACTCCACAAACTCTGTGAGTACATATATAGCAAACATTATTTTGCCGAATTGTAGTGTGACAATATTGGTTTAACATTGTTTCATCATCTGACGACTACATCAATTATGCACCTAAGTTAATTTACTTAAGAGTCTAGAGGCAATTCAGAAAATAACATTTATAATATTCAATAGTTACCTAAATGTAAACAGCATTAAAAAAGTTAATATCCAGAAAGTTCATAATTTTCATAATGAGCAAATTTGTATGAATAACCTGCCATTTTTGCCATGTCATCACTTGAGGTCAATGTCGCTTGTTACACGCCCACCCATTGGTCAGAAGGATCTTAACTGCTGGCTCATTTGTCATTACAAGCAAGTCACGTGACCGTATAATATACCTCGAATGATAACGTTGAAATGATATGGCGGGTAATTCATGCAAATAGCTCATTGAACAAGTTCATGCATCATGATACAATCACTTCATAATCATAACCAAATAAGTGCTCATATCAAATGTAATAGGCCTATCATATTGTAAAGAATACACATTCAATGATGTTTGCCTATACATACAAACATATACTTCAACTAAATATTGCAAAAAGATGAACACATTCTATGATTCCATTTCGATTGGATGGCCTATCGATTATAGTAATTGGTAGTAATCTTGCCAACAAAGTAAGAAGCAACGGATTAGATTCATGCTCCGAGAGCATCATTGTAGTGGTGCGGGTACGGATGTCAAACGCAGTCTTAATACAGTCCGTGACATGATATTGAACACCGATTTAAATAGCATGCAAGTCCTAAAGACTAACGGCAGATTTAACGCCATTTCACGGTAGAATGACTACCTCAGAGACGAGGATTCCAACCATGCACCTATGGAACACAATTCAGAAAAACTAACAACATGATTGGCCCAACCTATGCACAATGTATCTAATAGCAGAAAATTGTCTTACTAAGTGAAGTCGCATTAGGCTTTCATTACTATAATAGCCCATTGCCTAACAAAAATAAATAATTGATATACAAATTGTCAATTCTTCTCAAATATTTTCTCTGAAAACAGACCTGATAAGTTACACGTACATTATGCAATTCAACATTATGTAATTCAACGTTTATTAATTTTTATTCCATTTAAATTTATTTTAATTGCATTAGATAGAATTAGAATTGATTCTCATGACAATACCATACACTACCAAGCAATGTTAAACGAAGTTCCACGTTATAATTAGATATATTAAGCTAGAAATTAATGTTTGAATAATTTAAAAGAAAATCAGTGAATGTTATCAAATTCTCCATACAAAATTGTAAAAAATACTGTACGACAATAGTGTATTATACATACAAGTTTGTAGTCATGATTTGTCTGCAAACGTGTTTATGTGGAATTCCAATTACAGTACTAAAAAAAAGTACGCCTGATTAGTTCTTTACAAGTAAATCACGTAAATCATACATCAGCGGTTCCCAACCTGTGTGTCGTGACCCCACGTGAGGTCGAATTGGAATTCGATTGGGGTCGCAAGATCATGATGAAGAAGTTCACCAATTTAGTACAACAATATACCTTCGTTTAACATTATATATCGTCATCGTAATTTTATGACATTCCACTCTAGCAAGTAAGTAGAGTAGACTTAGTAAAGTACACTGCAGTTTTCTAGTTAAGAAAGTTTAAGTTAATGTTTATTTGGGTGTAGTGTCCTATACTGTTATAACGAGTGGGGTCGACGATGACTTCTTTATTTTTGTTGGTCGACCATTGCAAAAGGTTGGGAACCGCTGTCATACACGATTGTTGAATGCATAATTTGTACATTAATGAATCAGACTCTCAAACATTCATCACATTTTTAAAGACAATATTAAGTCAATGTTAGTTTCGCCACCCAAACTTAGTACCGAGTGAGGAAACGATGACAACCATGCATTCATGAGAAGTGTTTTAGTAGAAGCACCGTGACGCTCAATGTCGCTCATCCTATTGTATTTATCAACCAGGCAGAGCTTCGCTACCGGTGTCTGTTGTCTACTCCTACAGCCTCCGACACGCTCTTGTAGCCGTCACGTCTGAAATATTATAACAAATAATTTAGATATTATGATAATAAACACTAATTAATGAGATCCATCTATCTACATGCAATTATAAGTATTATTGTAATATATCAAATTTTAATATATTATTTTAATCTATCTTCATGATATTTTATTGCTTTAATAAATTGCAAAGTATAATTATTGTTTTCACAAAAAATTGAAACAATAGAGATCAATTATATAATAATGCAACTTTAGCTCAGTGGCGTGGCTTCAGATTCAGGGCCCGCCTGCAAAATATAGTAAATTTCGCTGCTGAGCCTCCCTCTGGTAGACAATGTTATATTTTCCCACTGGTCGACATCGCATTAACATAGTGTGAAATGTAAATATGATTGACGAAGTATGTACTGCGTAAAATCTCGTCTCGAAAAAACACGGGCGGTGGGCCAGGCCCCCCATAGGGCCCTCAGCTTTTCTCAATACAATTCGTAAGTTTCATAAATACTGATTTCACTGATATCACTCCGCATATAAAGAATTAATATTAGAAAATTTGGCATGTAAAATTTGATAGCATTAGAAGAATGTTGTCAATTATTAGCAAACATAGATTTCTAGCAAAATAATGTATCTCTCACATGATGCCTTGCAAATTTAACATGAAATTGACATGAAATTAAAATTAACTTATTGACATGAAAATTCAACATATTTTGAGTACAAACTTTAAGAGATCTGCTAGCTCCAGACAGATCTTTCCCACCACAGGAGGCCCATCATAGACTAGCGCTGTATATATCTGGATGAGACTAGCTCCAGCCTTGATCTTATCATAAGCATCCTCTCCACTGCTCACTCCTCCTACACCTATGATTGGTATGCGTCCTGCTCAGGCAGTAACATCATTAGCTGTAGACAACTAATAACTTCACAAAAACGTAAAAGTTGTATTGAATTAAAGTACAAATTCCCCCGAAAAATTCACAATATTTGAATTGTTCTGTAGAAAGCCTTTATCAAAGACCTTTTCACTAGTTTTGATAATAATTATGTATCAAACTTGTATGTCGCATAAAGGAATAAAATAATAGTCCATAAATTCAGATGTATATTGTACAGTAAAGACGTCGTGTTGGATTTGACTTTTCAATTAACCCATTGACAATCAGCTTGATCCCCAAATAAAGTTAGTAATTACGATTGCTAGCTAAATAAGGATTGGCTTAGAAATGATCCACTGTCTCAAGGCACCATCAGCAACAACCGAGAAAGACTTTCCATTGATGTACTTGTGGCTCAAACATCATGGTTTGTGCAAGAGACTGGCAGATAGACAGGCTGACAGTCACGCAGACAGACAATAGAACATTTGACAATTACAAATTATTGTCATAAGCTACACCTTTATATAAAGACCAACCGTTGGTTAGATGGTAGAGATCACCGATGGTTTGTGTAGAGAGCTGTTTGAGAGGTGAGCCACTCAAACCTCCCACCTCACCTCTCTCAGCTGAAACAAGACTTGCTGGTCGAGATATTGTCGTGTTGGTAACGATCAATCCATCAACGCCTGACTATAATATAAACACATACATACACGATTAATCCGTCAACTACTGACTACAATATAACCACAAACATACACGACCAATCCGTCAACTCCTGACTACAACATAAACACATACATATACGATTAATCCGTCAACTACTGACTACAATATAAACACATACATATACGATCAATCCATCAACTCCTGACTACAACATAAACACATACATACACGATCAATCTGTCAACTCCTGACTACAATATAAACACATACAAACACGATCAATCCATCAACTACTGACTACAATATAACCACAAACATACACGATTAATCCGTCAACTCCTGACTACAACATAAACACATACATATACGATCAATCCGTCAACTTCTGACTACAATATAAACACAAACATATACGATCAATCCGTCAACTCCTGACTACAATATAGACACAAACATACACAATCAATCCGTCAACTCCTGACTACAACATAAACACATACCAAACATAGTTTTTATAGAGTTCACATTGCAAATATGTACATGACTATTCAAGCAATTCGCATATTTTACTAATAATTGGAATATTGCATAAATTTATATTTAAACACAACATTATGCATCAAGAAAAAGTTTAAAGGAAAGAAAATCCCCTAATGCCAATTATCCATCATTGAAGTATATTAATTACTAATCAACACTTTAACATCTTTGATCAAATAATCAAATACAGAATAACAGTTTAATCAAGTAAAGCAATTAATTATAGAAGAACTATTTTAAATTAAATGATGACGATACAATGAAGTTTTGCGCCCAGCTTATTACATTCATGAAAATCTCAGGCCCTGGGATTTCCCAAGCAGAATGTGTAACCACAACCTGTTAATACCATCAAAAATACACACACACAGTAGTTCTAGCTATCTCATATTTATTATTTTAGATCCAACCAAGAAAGTAAATAACCAGAAGAAATTACCTGAGGTGCTAGGACAACAGAAGCAATATCAGTTTTCTCGTCACTGCTAAGATCTGGAGCAATCTTCACGAGTAACGGCAAAGATCTTCCTATCTGTAGAGCCACCCGGTCTCTCTCTGCACTAACCTACTTAGATACACATCATTATGTCCACTCTGTACACAAATTATTTATACTTTCTAACGTGATAAAATCTATTTTATCTTATTTTTTAGCTTATGGTCATTTACCAAAAATAGCCATAAAAAGAAATAATAATAATGTCACCTTAACAAACTGAATTTAAATTCAGCTTCTTTAGAAAAAAATTAACACAGTATCCATAAATTAATTTTACATATTAATTTATCAGTACATGAAGAACAAAGAAATAATAATAAAACTATTCAAAATTAATTACAAATCAATCACTTTAGGCTAATTTTTCAGATAAATAATACAATTTACAAAAATTTAAATTTACAAATTACAAAAAGGCATTTAAGAGTTCAAGAGATTTATTTTAAAGTTATTAAAAATCTATATACTTTCTTTAATGCAATAAAATAATTTATCTTATGTTTCAGCCCAGGGTCGTTTACCAACCAGGGCATTACAAAGAAATAATAATAGTATTATTATTAATATTATTTTTTTTATTCACCTCAGGCACTCAACCCACACCCACAATACAATTGCAATAATAATTGATCAAATAATAAAGACTAACAACAATTAACATTGAACAAACAAACCAACATGAAATAAAAAGCGTTGAGACATTAAACAGAGGAACTCTTAACTAAAGTATTACGATTAGCAAGCATACAATTATGAAATTTCTTCTTACAATTAAGAATTACAGTATCAAAGCTGGGTAATCCAGTTTCTAATAGCACACACGTCAAACTACTGTAACGTGTATAACCAAAAAGTGATTTCATACAATTGTTATAGCAAGAACGAAATCTTGTTAACGAACCTACTGCATAAGGAGACCATAATGCAATATCATAGAAACACATACAATATGATTTGAACAGGATTTTCATTACATGAAAGAAGCAGCTTGCAAACTTGCGTCTCAAAATGTTCGTACGTACAAACATATTACGTATTTCACGTTGAATGTCGTCATCATCATTACCATTATTACAAATAATATGACCAAGATATTTCAATTGTGAAACGTAATTAATATAAGAATTACCTATTTTAAATTTAGGATAATCATTATTAACTATTCAACGTCGATTCTTAGGGGAAAAAATCATGGCAACAGTTCATGAATATTAAAGGTCATATTGATTTTCTTAGCATTAGCATTAAGAACTTGTCGTTCTTTTCCTTATACAGAATATAATGTGTACATTGTATTATTCTACAATGAGTAATACTTATGATTATAATATTTTCTGAATAGTACTGAGACTATAATTATTGTAATTGCCATTGATGTCTTGTTTGGGCACATGTTAGTGTCTTCCGTGTCTTTAGTGAAATCCCGATTCAGCGGTCTGTAATAGACTGCAGGTCGCTTTGTGGAGTAAAGTTGTAATAAGCTTATCCGTAATATTTGTGACGGAAGTGATTGTGTTAAGCCGCCTTGAAGAGAAGCCCTTCAGGCTTCTGAACCTTGACGTTAAACACACTCAAACCTACCCATTTCGTGAAATTTCGCATGAACAACATTAAATCAAATCAAATTCAATGTTGTTCACGTGACTCTGTGTGAAATTTTGTTAGATGTACAAATCTCTTCGCCTTAGACGATGAACCCATACATAGTCGCTTCTGTCAGAATCATCTCCGCTATCTGTATCACTTTCTGAATCAACGATTCCACCCGACGAATTCGCAGACACCCGGAATCTGTCGTTCTTTCCATAGGTAGCCTGGTTTGTCTTCTTTTAACCCGGCAATCTCCCTGGTAAGCTTGGCATTGCCATTCCCCATCCACCTGTCCCTTCAAACAGAAGCAACAGAATGCCAAACTACATTTGGTGCACACCATATGCTTGCACTTTTTCATATGATGAACCAGCACGCCACATTTCGAGCAACCTCGAATAGACGGCGCCATTTCTCCTTCGATCCGCTTGTCAGAGCAATTGTCCAGAATAGCAATTGTTAGATCGCCGTCAGTACATTTTGGATTTGAACATTTGGTGCCTTTATCCCAGGTGGAAAGGCATTGGCAGTAAAACTCAAAATTCGTTCCATCTGTTATTTATTTGGAACAGAAATAACAGATGACTCGATTGTTATTAAATTTTGGATATCTTCTAAAGCACCAATTATTACAGCTTCCGTCACTCTCCATGGCCATAGGGGATAGTTTAGGCTCGATCTCCTCAAGTTCTCGCTTGGTGAAGCAAGCCACGTGGCGGACTAGATTAAATGTCCACTCAGCTTCACATGGTACCAGTTTCCAAAGACGTAATTTAACACCCGGACAAATAAACTTTAATTTTCGCTTCTCTATTTGAGCGTAACAGAACGCATCATTGACTCCGAACCTCAAAGTAAGCATCGCAATAGCATTGTATCAGTTAATTGGATGTTTTGTACGTCCATGAAGCGTAAATCCAGATTAAAGCATACATATATAAAAAAGCTACAGTCGGTTCTGATTGCAGACAGAAAAATACAAATACACACTAATAAAATAATAATAAAATACAAAAATAATAAAATAATAAAATACACCTAATAGAAACAAACATAGGTTAGAACTGGTCAACACTTGTCAAAACGGGTTCAAACTGGCCAAACCTGGTTCATTTAGAACAACGAACAAGACAGAGGTATATTTGCGTCTCAATCTGGTCGCTGATTGCTTCAGAAAGTTAAGCCCACGTGTGGTCATTTTCATATGTGGTCATTTTCTCGGTACGACTAAATCCAATCTTCGCTCAGCGAGACTGTGGAGATTTAGTCGTTCCCCTATCTTTAATTGCTGTAACTGGTGGTCGTAGTTTAGAGTATCTATAGGCCTACACGACTGGACATCAAGTTTGGCACAGTCTGGCACCTGTAGCTTGCGTCGCTCTGCATTATCTTGTGTCACGTTTACATCATAACTAATGTAACTCGTATCTGAAACCAATGGGTTCACGTTGATGGGCGATTTGTTTCATTTATTGAGTGACTGGTGGTCTACTTTACTAAAGCGTGGAAAAATGCACTCGGTCGATAAGGTATCATTATTCATTAGGCCTATGCAATTTTATATCACACTGGACAAAAAGTCATCACAGATCTCAAAAACTTTCATAATTAGTTTTCTCTTGTTCTGTTTGCATTGTCGTTCAAATATATATACACTGTTCTTCTGTACTGTATTTGTCATCGTATATTCGCATCCGCATATGTACTTCTTTCAGCATATGTACTTTCCGGCTGCGTTTGGGTGGACCAGCTGGTATGACATATGCTGTCTGAGACGTCCCTG
>JAQFZF010003524.1:0-11289 GCA_034695365.1 Enchytraeus norvegicus
AATGTGTTTAGAGGGGTGGGAGGGGGGGTGAATGGGCAGCCGCCGTGTAAGTGAGGGGGGGGATGGTTGACTGACTGACTGACTAACTGACTGACGATTCACTTGTGTGGTTTTCATTATACATCTCTCGCAAGACTTGCAGTCCAGACTTACTGGATACGAAATTTCGTTTTAGTGAGAGGAAATTACTGTAAGATACGACCAGGATTCGTAACTGGACTGCGTAGATAATGCTGTATGGATTGCACTTGTAGTTAGATCGTCAGTGGCTCAATAGCTGTCTATAATAGCAGAAGTGGATATAGGCTAGGATCGTTATAGACAAGGAGTAGCTCAGTATATTACTAGTACAGCATTTATGGTCGAACGCGGATACATTCGAGCAGATCGCGAACATTTCGAGGTGAGATACGATCTATTGAATTGAGCGATTTATGATGATCGCCCAACTGTAATTGCGTCTAAAAGTTTGAGGTTAATCATGAATAGCAATTATTGCGAGTAGTGGCTTTAGGAATATCTTTACAGCCAAGATAGGATTAACCAGTGGGATGGAAGACTACAGAAAATTTAAAAAAAACAGCAACTAAGAAAGGAATGCTTGTAAGCACGTGCGGTTGACATGTGTAGAAATAAAAGAATATTTAAAAAATAATAATCTAAAATGACGATATAGCTCTTTTTATAACTTCTTAATTAAGTCAGTAAATTCATGCTAATTTATCAAATGTAGAATAACTCAATTATGGATTTGTAGTAGGTTTGATGTAACATCACTCGTAATTGACTTAAAAGGTAAAGCAATATTTAAGAACGCCTAAAGAAAGCTTGAGCCTACACCAGCTAGGCGATTTTGAAAAAAAATAGAGGAATCCTTTGCCTTTTACATGCAGATTTTTTATTAGGATAGTGTAAAAAAAATCGTCTCTGACAACATTCTTGAATAAGGTAACGTACGTTAAACCTTTATTATTATTTTGTAGTACCATATTATAAATTAAGATAGAAAATAACAATATTGATATTTCACTGGTATCCTATAATGTTAGTGAATCACCTAACTTATCGAATCTCTGGCCTCACCCGTCACTGATGTAGCTTTAGAATCGCGACGGTAAATTCAATCTTTAATGTATAATTAGTTAGAATCCTTTGTCAGGCAGTATATTAAATTGTCGATTAAAATCCTTATAATATCTCCCACATTAAGGTCCTAATGCAATTATTATAGTTAATCGAAAAATGCACGAGAAACAGAAATCAAAATAAGCTCACCGACATTATAAGCTCACAATATATTATAACTACTCCGGCTAGGCGGTCTGTAATAGGCTGCAGGGTGCTTTGTGGAGTAAAGCTTTAATCAGCTAAACGTCAATCTTTGTGACGGTAGTGCTCGATTGTATTGAGCCGTATTGCAGATAAGATTCTTTTATGTTGTCTAAAGGCGTCCTGGTCGATGGCTGAAAGGTCCCTCTGGATACCTTAGAACCACTAATCTCCTAAATGATTGATTTCGCAATATTGATAATTGTAAATATATATCATTTGAACACTGAAATCTGTATATATGATTGTAACACTGTGGTTTTGAAATAAAATAACTAACTAACTGTCCTCGTTAGTCGGCTATTGCGAAACATGTGCACTTATCGGTTGGACTATTCTCAAATATCCCAGACCCAACACGGTAATATCACTTATTACAGATGGACAATAATAAGCCTAAATAATTATTAGTACTATCTAATGAACTAATGAACTATGGCTTCAAGATTGGAGTACCGTCATGATCCCAGCACAGAACACGTTCAGCTGCGCTATAGAAAGTTTGAAAGACGAATCACTGTACTAGTTGTACTCGAAGAGGAAGAATTATTCAGCCAAATCTGCTCGAAAAATTATCAAAGAAAACTTGTAGTCGATACTACCAAGACTGATGAAAGTTTATATGATCAAAACTGTGATGGAATCGATGGAAAATCACCTGTCAATTTTAATCATGCAAATTCGAAACGGAATTCTGAAGGATCACTGAGTGATGCCCACGATAATGACAATTATAGGATCTTAAATTCGAAAATTAGAGACTCAGAAATAGCAGCTAAGGATTATTCTGATATAGTAAAATCGAATGAGAATTTCGAGAACTTTGAAGAGAATTTCGAAAAACTTCACCAATGCAGTCAGAATTATAGCAGAACAACTAATAATTATTTTGATAATCAAAGCTTAGATCGGGGTGTTTTAAATGATTCTGCGCGCATAAAAATAAATCAAGAATATTTCGATAAATCTTCAACTGCAAATACTGAAGATTTAAGAGAAGTAAATACACGCCAGAAACATGGAATGAAAGAGGAAATTATGAGTGAGGAAAAGCAGGAAAATGTTAACGATGCTTCCAGAAGCGTTGTCGAAAGTGTGAATCATGTAAATTTTGACGGCACGGAAGTTAAAACACATCAAGAAAATATGCAGGAAAGCCTACACGAAGACAGTTTGGAGCGAGTTCAGATTGATACATTGGTAGACGATAATCTAACATATTTATATAAAAGTTCTGCAGTACATGTTGGCCTAGATAGCCTTCCATGTAGGTCCACTGAGGCTCTAGATCCACTGCAAAATCGTAAATCAGATTCAAAGTCTCTTACAGTAGAAAGAAACAATGAGAAAGATTGGAAGAAAGTTGATACTTCGGTTGATGGTAAAAGGCAAGAATCATACGATACGGTAGAAGCAAATTGTTCACCTTCTTACGCGGAGACGCTTCCGAAAAGAGATTCAAATTGGATTTCAGTAGAAAGAAATATTGAGAAAGATTACAAACAATTTGACACTTCAGTTGATGGCAATAGGAAAGAATCATGTGATGCGGCAGCAACTATTCCAGCTTCCTCCTCAGAGACCACTCCAAAAGCAGATTCAAGTTGGATTACAGTAGAGGGAAACAGTGAAGAAGATTTGAAATGGAAACAATTGAACACTTCAGTAGATGGAAATATTGAAAATGCAAGTGAAATATTAGACGGGAAAAGTGAAACTTGTAAAGCAGAGTCCCTTGGCCAGTCGCTAAATCTCAAACCACAATCAAATTTACCTGAATTAATTCCAGTAGAGAGAAATAATATGGAGAAAGATTTTAAACAACAAACATCTGATAGACCTACATGTACTTCAGTTGATAAAAATTGGGAAGAATTAAATGATGCTCTACCAGTAACTTACAATGAAGATTTAATGTCTGGTTCCTCTCCCGACGCCGATGACAGGGACGTTAAAACTTGTGTCAATCAAGAGACAGGCACGGAAACTCAGCAAAACCTCAAATCTAACTCAGCTGGGGGAACGGAAGAATTATTATACGATATCTTGGAATCAAATGTCGATGGGAATTTCAACGCCGAGACTCGGCACAAACTTGAAGTAGATTCAAAATCAATTACTGTAGAGATTACTGAACAAGATTTGAAAAAATCTGATACCTCAGTCGGTGGAAAAGTAGAATTATATGATAGGCCTACGCTAGCAGCAAATAACTGGGATACCATTACAGATGCCCAACAAAAACTTCCAGCTCATTCCAAATTAACTAGGAAATTTGACACTTCGATCGATGGAAAAAGGGAAGAATTGTACGATGCACTAGAAGCAAATGAACTGGCGATGGAAAATTGGAAAGTTGAACTGAACCTGTCACCGAAACAAACAAATTTTGACGATAAAAATTTGAAACAGAAGATTAGACTCGTAAGTGATGCATTATGTTCTGAAGAACCTGATTCTGTTGATAGCGAGATAATGAAAAGCTTGAGAAATAGGGAAAGCTTGAGACGAGGGGCAGAGTTCAAATCTAGCTGCAATACTCTAAGAAGAATTATGGAAATGCTAGAGAGAGAACTGGAAAATTTAATTTCATCTGATGCAAACCATGTTGGCGATGATCATTCTACTCCTACCACAGAGAATGTCAGCACTACGGCTGGAATCATTGGTGAGCAGCTACAACAACATTGGACCCCTCCCTTGGAGAGAACAAAGGATGCCGGCATTGCGGCTGGCACCATAGGTGAGCAACAACCACATCATTGGACCCTTCCTATGGAAGCAACAGAGGGTGTCAGCACCACGGCTGGCATCCTGGGTGAGCAACAACAACAACACTGGACCCCTCCCATGGAAGAAACAGTGGGTGGCAGCACCACGGCTGGAATCCTTGGCGAGCAACACCAACATTATTGGACCCCTCCCATGGAGAAAACAAAGTATGCCAGCATTACGGTTGGCATTCTTGGTGAGCAACAACAACAACACGATAAAGATGATGGTATAAAGAGTGGTGTGGAAGTAGGTCAAGAAGAGGAGGCAAACAATGGAAATCTAGTTCGGGATCATCAGAAAAATCAGTCTACCGAAATACAAGAGGTAAAATAATCAAAATGTTATTGGTTGAAATTTACAAATGACATACAATACTATACAATACAATGCAATACAATACAATGCAATACAATAAAATGTAATACAAAATAAAACAAAAGGACATGTTATAGAACCTCTATACAGACAACTAATTAATGGCTTATCTCAGCGGCTAGTTTTTGAACAGTGAAGGGTGAAGTATTCTAACCTACGATTAACAAGTCTAACGCTAGTCCAAATTTTGAGTTTGAATACTCATGTGAAATTGAGCGACCAATTGGTCTAGTACACGGAAGCCATGGCCCATACTACTCTTACGTTAACTGCAGTATCTGTGTTAGTGGACTCTTACGAAACATATGCAGCTGTCGGCTGGCTTACTCTCATGTTTCCCGAACCCAGAACTTGTAATACGCTCATTTTACGTGTAAAGACAAATCCTTTGTGATGGGATTAACCTTCTGGATTGATCGAGGATGTGCTCATTTATGGGCGATAGTCTCCGTGGTCTAATGGCAGCACTGCGGCCTCTCAATCATGAGGTCGTGGGTTCAAAACCAAGTGAAGACTACGAGTTTGTAAGCCTTGGTAAGCAACATTACTCTCCATTGTTATGATAGCAAGCAGTCGGTGTACATTTACCAAGACACGCTCTAACGATTACAACTAGCTAAGCCAAATTTGGAAACGATTCCCTGCTATCTCCCCATCTGGCGAGATCAATAGCATACGATATTATTATTATGGGCGAGAATGCAGACTGTAGCCTATATGAATTTGTGCCTTAGACCTGCCATCTGGCAGAGCACTGGATATATAGATATTAACGTGGAGATAGTTTTATTTTCTGAGGTGAGCCCCTTATCTTTCCTCAGTGACTGCTTTTGTCAGCTTCTACAATACACGTGCAGCTGTCGGTTGGTCTATTCTCAGGTTTTCCAAGGCGTACGCGTAAAATTTCTGATAATATTTATCGTATCAAATAATTTATTATTATTAAATATTTTGTAAGTTGATGATTTGGAGCTGTCTGCAGTTGTGGCAAGGTGAATAATACGCTAATGTAGAGTTGTTATGGTATTTATGACATTTTTTGTGTCAAACTAACGGTGTTAATTGTATATGGATTGTAAACAATAACATTCTTGTATCGATTAGCAATTTAAAGAAGATCGGTTAATTTCCACTCTTTGTCGCATAATATGTGTAGGGCCTTATGAAGAATATTGACGAAGGAATGGAGCAACTTGGAATATGGAAGCAAGAATTCGAGAGCCTTGCAGAAGAACATTTGAAACATGGCGACCCTGCTAGAGTCAAATATATCTCAGAGGCTCTGACGTCAGCCAGAAAACAGTATGAAAAGCTAAAGGCATTCGATAAATTGAGGTACAACATAATAGATGGTTAATTAATTAATTAATTAATAAATAATAAATAATTAACTAATAATAATAACTTAATTAATAGATTAATCATTATTAAGTTAGTGTTTTGCTAGACAAAATCTTCGAAATCAAAATAAATGTGTTAAACCCTGGTCTCTATCGTTCATCGGTAGCAACAGTGGCGGAACCAAGGAGAATCCAGTGGGTGGGAAAATGCTTCCCCCCTAGAAATTGTGTGCCCCCCCCCAATTAGCCTCCCCCCCCCCAGATTTCCCGCTAAATGTATTAGCGTATGATTTTTGATAACGTTATAATATATGCCCATCCTAAATTTTTCTTTTTCCCCCCACCATTGCCCCCCCCCCATTTCAAATTTCCTGGCGCCGCCACTGGGTAGCGATGGTTGGGCACAATATGAAGAAGAAAAGGTTCAATGTTTGTTTGTCCTGATTTCCTGTAGGAGGCATAACCACTTGCCCCACATTTTCCTTTAGACATTATTTGGTACATGGTAAGGCAGAGCCTTTGTGATAGAGCTAATTTGCTGCTTGATAAATGAATGCTGTAGTTCAATAATTAGGTAAACAATTTATTCATTCATTCACCAATTAGGTAACAAACTAATAATCATTCATTCACCAATTAAGTAATTAACTAATTCATTCATTCACTAATTAAGTAACTAACTAATTAACAGACTTATTCATTCACTATAATTCATTCACTAATCAAGTAATTACTTTATTAATTCATTCACTTATAAAGTAGCAAATATAATTTATTCATTTATTTACTAATTATGTCATTCAAGATGTTATTTAATTTTCAGAAAATCAAACCTAGCGCTGACGTCACACACAGGCCATCGACCATCAAAGCCTGCTCAGGCTCACACCCGTCCCGACCACCAGGGGGTGTCGGCCCGTGCAACCGTCCTCACCGATCCCTTGGGGCCCGTCAGAGCCCAGGGCGATACCTTACCCGATCAAGGGCTGCTGTCCCGTGTAACCGTCCTCACCGATCCCTCGGAGCCCGTCAGGACCGATAGATGCGCCCTACTTGACCAGGAGAAGCTGCTCCGTCTAGGGACCAGTCAACCAGGTCTGACCGATTCAACCATGGACTCAGGTCCCTTCAGGGAATCATCTATCAGCAGTGCCCAGCCCGGGACCGATGCTTCGGACCAGGGGTTTCTGCCCCGCATAGAGATTGACTCATGGGACCATACCGAGTCCAACAGAGTATCTGGGTCCCTCGGTACCCCAGATGATATCCACCCAGATCAGGGGAAGAGGGGAGAGTCTAAAGGTAAACCCTGCACCAATGAGAGGATAGAGGGTGTCAGAACCACGGGTGACATACTGGGTGAGCAACTGCAACATCGTGGAAGTATGCCCCGTCTAGGGGTAGGTCTATGGAGTCTCACCGGGGCATTGAGAGATTTTGAGCCCATCAAGAGACAACTCGTTACTTTATCCGACAAGGAAACAACGCCCCATCATACCCTTGCTTTACCCGATCAGGGTCCGAAGGCTCATCTGGAAACCGGTCCACCCGGCATCTTTGCGCCCTTTAAGGCCTTGGCGCCGGTCGGAGATTCAGATCCCATTAACCTTTTGGTGACCCAGGCCTCTACCCTCCCTAACCAGGGTGCGATGTCCAGTCTAAAGACCCATCCAGCCGGCTTCATCGGACTCTTCAAGGCCTTGGCCCCGGTCGGAGAATCAGAGTCCCTGATGTCGTTGTCAGATGCTGAAATGGACATTAAATCCGCATTGATCGAGTCCGACAGGACCCAGGTCCCTACCCTGCCCCACCAGGGAATGCTATCCCACCTAGGGCTGGGTCTAACTAGCCTCACCAGGCCCCTCAAGGGCTTGGAACCGGTAGAGCCCGCCGGGACCCAGGGTCACCATCAGGGAATGCTATCCCGCCTAGGCACCGGTTTCTCTAGCCTCACTAGGATGGGCAGAGATTCGGTGCCGGTCCAGATTCTGATGGTGCTGCTGTTGGGTGCAGCATCGGTGGTGCCCGTGTGTGATCAGAACTGTATGGCAGGGGTCATAGAAACAATGAGCCAATAGCCAATGGGAATAGGACATCATAGGAATAAAATAAATAAATAAATAAAATATGAAATCATAGGAATAGGATATCACAGTGGCGGTTCTAGACCGGGGCCGGAGGGGGGGGACACATTCCCCAAATTTCCAACTCCCCCCCCAATATTTTCTGGCGCTCCAAATTTCCTAGTTAATATTAAGATAGGAAACTCATAAAAAATTTGCAGGGGGTCATGTCCCCCCCCCAAACATGCCCCCCCAAAGACGCTGGTTCTGACACTTTGTTAAGAATCCATTATATAAAAGTTGATCGTCCCACCATGAACTATCCTGATGCAATGCTAAATTGTTATAATGTAGATTAATTAACTGATTGATTGAATGATAATTTCTGCTGGAATAAATATCTGAAAGAATCTTCCAGGACGTAGGCCTAATTGTTGAAAAAATCTGGAATTGTAGTAGTTCATGGGCAGTGGTGGATCTAGGATTTTTTGAGGGGGGGGCAACTACATGTATTTTTTGAGGTTGGGGCCAAGCTACAATTTTCACAATTTGCCAATTTTTTACATTCATTTTTTTTCTTGGCCCCCTCGGCTCGAGGGGGGGCATGACCCCCCAGCCCCCCTAAATCTGCGTCTGTTTATGGGGCTAATTCTTTGGAATGTTGATTGCACATTTGTCTGAAAATGTCTTGATGATGATGATGATGATGATGGAAAATATTAATAATTATTTTGGAAATCATGAAAGCTGGTTATCTCTTTGAATGAATTTATTGAAGAACGATTTTCCATTAAATCATTCCTTGAAACATCTAGATGGATCGAAAATTTAGAAAGATAGAAAGTCGATGGAAACAAATCTTTTAAAGATGATTGCTATTCACAAAGCATAGAAGTTTACTGAGAGATTTACCCGTAGAAGGTAGTTCAAACTGTGCTACCTCTTACTTAGGCATGGAATTTCTATTAATACAATACCTGTTGAAGATCATCTCTGATTCAATTCAGTGAAAAATGCCGTAAAAGTTATCATCCATTTTACTGTGAAATGCATTGTCTTGTACAAGACATTGTCCAGTACAAAAAGCTGTATAGCTTAGTTTAATGTCTGTTTCCGAATACAAGGACACTGTCAGAAACGAACCCGGCTAGGAATCGAACCCATGACCTCCTGCATATCAAGTAAGCTTGCTATCGACTCGGCTATCAAACCGGGACCGGGATTCACTAGTAACAGAATAGGCCCTACTAGTCAAGATCCGGAATGACTAAGTCATTTCGGATCTTAAGCTTTCACCGATGATTCCTATCATCGGTTGATAAAACGGACTTGAAATCTTTATTATTCATCTCGTTGGAGAGTTGATGGAAAAATCGTTCAGTTTATAAAAAATAGTTGTTAAATTTTGGGCGTGCAGACAAAGATAAGTCTGTGAATTCGTGAAATGTTATGCTTTGATCAATTAATTTTATTGATTGATTTTGTATAATATACAAAATTTATTATTTAAAATTTATTAATTAATAATACAGTTTTATTAAGGTGTCTTTCGTTCCCTGTTCAACTGCTCTATAATGCACACTGTGGTTACTAAATTAAAACAAGCTTATCACTCATCTTAGCGCTCATCTTATAAGTTATAATGCACTTTATTTCACAAATTTGAGTCGCCTTTATTTTGTCATGTATAATATTGATATATTTCACGTGTAACCGGCGGTCAGCTAGATAAGGTGTACTCACCTTCACTGATGGCCGTTATTGTATATGTATAAATGTCAATTTATGTGTTGAACAATGATCGGTGTGTATGCTATGCAATAAACAAAGTTCTCTCTTTCTCTCTTTCTCTCTACATCTGTGATGGGTGAGCCCTGAGATGTGAATCTATGGAACCCGAGCCGGACACTTAACCGATGTGCTAACTGGCTAAGCCAATATCACATCTTGCAATACAAGGTATATTTAAGATTAGGCCACCGACAATGATCCGAATGCTTTAGCTTGAATATGCTGATAGGGTAATGGCGCCGAGCGTAAAGGTGTTAACTTTCGCTCTGATGTATGTGATGGAATTCAAGTGACGCAGGATCAAATTCCACTTCAGTCAGCAAATTACCCCAGCACCCTTGGCACGGGTGTGTAATCGGTGCCGGTAGGTTAGTCGTGTTTATGCGCTAGCTGCCATGTGTGCTGTTCAAAAGGCAAAGGTACGATGAATCATGGAGAGGAAAAAACAGAAAATAAAATAAAACAGAAACTAAGAAAAGGCAAACTTTGTAAACAGATGCGTCCTGTTATCTGTCGAATACACGAATAGTTTAAAAAATGCTGTGTCTAACTGTATAGAAAAACTAAATAGAAAAGAAAACTCCAATGTAAAACTGTGTTCCAAGTTATAGGCTCATTGGCCGAATACAAGGCGAGATATTATTTTGAGTTCTGCGTGATCTCTCTTTTGAGCTTTCTAATCTCAAATAGTATCAAATTACAGTACTGAAATTGGTAACATTTAATACTTTTCGAGTGAAATCTGTGAAATCGACCAGTGCTCACGGCATAGACCTGATTTCTATTTATCATTAGCCAACATACGATTCGCTAGGGTCCCTATCACTGACTCAACTATAACTATGGGCCTACGCCATATCTATGCTATGGCCTACGCAAGCTTTTAAGGTGTGTTCAACAGTCTGGCGTATATGATCTAATTATCAAAATTGGATAGAGTGCTGCTGGCGACCCCCCGTCGGATGAATGACTATGTTACCCATGTGCTGCAATCGCTTAGGATCGGGATCAGCTCCGCGCCTACGTTCGGTAACGAATATGGCACACAACCTTCACCTTCATCTTCAACAGTCTATTAAATGTAGCGGTACTCAGCTTTTTCGATTCAAGTCTCAATATTTTAAGCCTCAGACGCGCCTATGTTAGTCTATCTGTTCACAATATACCAGTTTAGAATTATAAAATTTAGTATCCAACAACATGTATAATTTTGATATTTCCAATTGACCCCTATTTTGTATAGAATTACATTGTTTATGTATATTGAAAAGATAGACTTAACTGTGACTATTAGTAATCTGCACACAATTAATGGAAGGATTACAAGTGGCTCGCCAACCATTGGCTGAGAACCCTCTGCAGTTTAATCCAGCAAACTGTTAACAAGTTACCATATTTTATGTTTTCTGTTGCAGACTTGATACATCAAATTTAGTGTGCTACGAGTAAACATTACTTATTCTAAAGATGTCGTCAGCGGCGACATCGCCATCGATTATTTCACGATGTAAGGCAGCTGTGATTTGCTCCATCTGTCATGACACCTTCGCCTCTCCCAAAAGTCTTCCTTGTACTCACACCTTCTGTCTCTCCTGCTTGGAATTCTTCTTCAAAGA
>JAQFZF010003525.1:0-11288 GCA_034695365.1 Enchytraeus norvegicus
ACTCTTCACTGGCTTCCTGTTTCGCAACGCATAAAGTATAAAATTGCTCTACTAACTTATAAAACACTACACTTTGGCAAACCTTCCTACCTCTTTGAACTCCTGTCTCCTTATCAACCCTCATGCTCGCTTCGATCGTCAGGCTCCAACCTGCTCAAAGTTCCCAGTGTTCGTACCTCCGTTGGTAGATGATACTTTTCTTACGCCGCTCCCACAATCTGGAACCTTTTGCCTCATGATCTTCATTCTTTCTCTGATATTTGCACCTTCTGTAGTAGGCTTAAAACACATCTTTTCCCACCGTAGATTTGAATACCTCACCTGACTGTTTTCTGATCACCGGACCGGTACCGTTTTTTGGACCTTGTTATTTTAATTTGTTTTAGTTTTCTCTTCAGTGATATATCTTTCCAAATCGTTTTGGGTGAGACGATTAGTAGTGATATATGCTATTGAGACGTCCCTGACATCATCCCTGGATGAGGAAAAGGACGTTAAATCTTTATTATTATTATTATTATTATTATTATTGCAAAACTGACACAAAACTGATTGTTAAGTAGACTAACACTTTATAAAGTAAATAAAGATGAATGGCGGTTATGCTAAGATACTTACCATCTTAGTGCACAGGTATCACAAAGTTCCACAGCACTGCAAAGATTTCATCTAGATTTCAGTCGGCTTCATTTTAGTTAGTGTCAGGGAAATAGGTAGTGTGTCTAGGACAAGTCTGTCAGGTAATGAGGTAGTGTGTCTAGGACAAGTGTATTGCTGTATTGTCAGGTAACTATGTAGTGTTTCTGGAACAGGTGTATGGGTGAATGAATGTGTCTGATCTTATGTCAGGGATATAGTTGAGACTATGTCTGGGACATGTGTGTGGGAGTTTGGACGAGTCTGGTAGAGGATCTTTGACGACGAGAGAAGTGAGTTCGTTTTGTGAAGTTTGGAGAGGAGAGTTGAGTGGTGTGGAAGAAACGCTAGGTTTGGAATGTGAACAGGGAAGTTTGAGTAGGAACGTAGCAGAGGAGATCTAGAGAGTTTGGAATAGGAGAGTTCATTTTGGTAGTTTGGAGAGGAGGGTTGAGAGGTATGGAAGAAAAGCTAGGTTTGGAGTGTGAACAGGAAAGTTTGAGTAGGAACGTAGCAGAGGAGATCTAGAAAGTTTGGAATAGGAGAGTTCGTTTTGGAGTGTTGATGTGTTCAGTTGAGAAGTTTTGAGAGATTTTTCGTTGGAGAGGTAGGAGAGTACAGTTGGGAGTTTTGAAAGTCGAGTTATGTTTGGAATAGTGGAGTTGAGTATTTTGAGTATTGAGTAAGAGTACGAGGGATGTACTCTGGTAGCTTAATTTAGTTTATCGTGTAGTTTCTATTTCTTGGTAGCGTAGTTTTATCATATATTTTTTATTACATTTATTTAATCACTAACAAACAATTGTATGAATGCTTATGATTAATATTTCGTGCATGACATGACTAATTGTAATGTTTGATGGAGAAAATGAACATGTAATAAAATAGTTCAATTCTTTATAACAATGTGTTCTGTGTTGCGAGAAAGAGTCTGCGCAAAAACCTAATATTCCAGAGGACCTTTAGTAATTCATATATTGAGGCAAGTAAATGATTTGATTACTTTAACGTTCGTTTCGTTCTGAAGTATTCCATACATTTAGAATACTCTACAGTTAGGTTAAACTATTTTGAGAGGGGTTTAAGACTTTCAAATTCTCATTTTGGGGCGTCAAAAGAAACTCTGACACACCAGCTAAAACTTTTTGGGAGTTCGACCCAAGCGGACCCCGTCCCCCTAAATACTCCACTCATGGAAACTTTACCACGTTACATTATAGTTGTACAACATACCTCTCGCTGGGCAGCTACCTTATATATTTCTAGTTCCATGCTGCCTTGATTTCGCAAGTTTAGTGTTGCTGTGGCATCACGTGCCCAAATAGCAATTAGATCTGTCGTCTTTAAGCCTGTGCATTAAACAGATGCAGTTTATTATTTTTAATATTCCATTACTCATATAAATTTTTTAATCTTCCTTTTTCCACACACATTGCAACCGCACGTGTTTACAGGGTCTGAACTCCAAACAGATGAACATTATATGCAAACAACATGTGCGCTCGGAACAACAGCAAAGTGATAGAGGTGAATATAAAAATATATAAAAGACAAACTTTTCGTCCCTGACATCGCCCAGGGTTTGACGTTAAATTCTCATTGTATTGTATTGAAAACTTCGTTCAAACACCGTGGCCCATAAATAATGACACTATTTTGAATGCTTATAACTTAGTCAATATTTAGTAAATTACATTAGAAACTCCACCATTTATTTAAAACAAACCCGAAAATGTTCCATTAAAGAATCTAAGCATTTAGTGCAAGGGTTAAAAAATATTATGGTTTGAATATGACCTAATTTTTTGGATGCTTATAAGCTGAGAGATTATACACAACGTCATCGATCTTATTATAGCATCTTTACACATTATTAATCACATTATTAAACTCATAGCTGCTAATCGCGATTGATTCTCTCCCTGTTATTTATTTATTGGATACGTTGTAAAAGCAATTGCAGTTATTGTAGCTTGTGCTCAAAATGCCCGCCAGCAACATTAACGCAAGCCTTCAAGCGCACTCGCCACTCTTTCAATGAACAATCCACAGCGCTTTGGTAAAACCGAGTCCACTCCTCCACAAGTCTCTCCATCAAATGATAACATCTCGTATCCGGTTTCGATACACCTTCTCTTGTACAGCTTTAAAGCTAAGTTAAACGTCTGTTTCCGTATGCGAGGACACTGTCAGAGATGGACCCGGCTGAGAGTCGAACCCATGACCTCCTGCTTATCAGGCAAGCTTGCTATCGACTCGGCAAACCAACCGGGACATTTGTAAACGCTCCATATTTTGTAGTCCTCTGGATTTAAGTCTGGACTGTTTGGCGGCCAAAGCAGGGGAGAGATGAAATCTATAGTTGAGAGCTTCTGGAGCTCGACTGTCTCTTTAGCTCTGTGGGCTGGAGCACTGTCCTGCTGGAAAGTGAACAATTCTCCAGATATTTCTCAAGGGATATTTTTCTCTATATAAGGGCTAGCTAGCTCTGTGATAGGAAGCTGATTGGTCATAGCAACAGGCCAACGGTGTGTAACCGTTAGAAATGACGCCCGCATTACTCCCAGCTTGTAAAAATTAGGTCATTTTCAAACCACAATATCTTTTCACCGAATGATTAGATGTTTTAATGTAACATTTTCGGGTTTTTTGTTAATAACTTGAGCAATTTCTAAGTTAAATGGTTAAATATTGGCAAAGTTATAAGCATTCAAATTAGTTTCATTATTTATGGGCCACGGTGTAGTTCTAGGGACAAAATCAAATAAATCAAAATTAAAAGAGCAAATGCTTTGACCACTAGCCATGACATAAAATTTAATTGATTTGAAATCGATATAAATGAACTGGATCAGTGACTAATAGCTACAGGGTGCTCAGCGACTTGACTTCCTCATTTCCCCGACTTTTCCCGGTCCTTCAGAAAATTTTCCATGACCATTTTGTAACAAAAATCTGTGAACATACGGCTTAGAATCTCGGAGTTTTTTAAATCCTCATTCATTCATTCATTCATATTTGACGTTCCTGATATCGTCGTCAGATGATGAAACGGACGCTAAACCCTTATTGATTGATTGATATTCTTATTATTTGCACACATGTCAGACGCACGTTCCTACATGGTTTCCTTTCTTAGTTGCTGTTTTTGGTATTTTTTGTAGTCTTCCTTCCCACTGGTTAATCGTATCTATGCAGTAAAGAGCGCACTAATGCAGCAAGCTTAGATACACAAATTAATCAGTACCGGTGGCATTATATTAGTCTGACCTGGGTTTGAACCCACGACTCTTCAATCACTTTTCGCTTGAGTTTACCATGCTAACCACTAGACTACTGCCACCATAAAAAATCATTAAGTGTAGAATTACAATAAGATATGCCTGCTATTATTACAGATCGTGTTAACTGAATAATCAGGAGTTAGAGTAACGTAGGCCTATATGAGAGCAGCTATGTCGAGACGACATAACTCGACACTTCCTCGTGGGTCAAGGAGGAATAACGACTATGATACAACACAACCGCGATTTGCAAGGTTTGTAACATTTGATTCTAATCATGTGTTTTATCAATCCGCCACTTGTGCTATATAGTATTTATATAGTGCTTGATATCAATGATTAGGGTGAGCATTGAGCAAAAACTTATTGGGTCTGCAAATTTGAAAATAAATCAATCAAGTACTTCATGTGTTCATTTGAGACAAATAATACAGATGCCTGGTACATATAAAGGAAATGAGAAACCATCACAGAGCTATTGTATTGATTGATAGTCTGCTTATTATTGAGCGAGATGATCAATTGTGTAGGTGCTTGTGCCTTGAATCTGCCACACCATGGAACACTTGTTTGACAACAACTCCTCGCAATGCAGTAATATATAGCAGATCTATTATAATATAATTATTTGAGACAAAAATTAATGTTTACAACTAATAATCTGATTGTGTACTTTTTTCAGTGAAGAAAATTTGGAAGAATCTGGAAAACTGTCACTGCTTTCAAAGTCAGTTCTCATATAATACATGTAATTTTCATTCAAGTAGCTGTACATACATGTTTAGATCTAATGTAGAGAAAAATCATAGTAAGTGAATGTCGATAACTGGCCTTCTTGTTTTTGTAAGATTCTCAGATATAGTGAAGACCATATATGGAATGATTAGCCACTTCATCTTTGCTGGTGTTGAACATTATCACTTCTGCACGCATTAATTTTCATTAATCAAGCATGCATCACTTTCTCACTAATTATTTTCACTGCATTTAGAAAACTATACCATTTACCAGCTGACCCTGCAACTAAATTAAAGATGGCATGATAAGAAAAGATTGGATTAGATGGTACATTACTGCAGCTCATGATTTCAATTATCTATGAGTTTGTTTATGATAACATTAGGAACTTCAAGCACGCGGTGGCAGACTTCTTTGGAGTGGCGGAGGATGTCGATGGAGATGCAGAATATAAGAAGCAGAAGTGGGTGAGTCGCTCGATAAGGATGCACACCAAGAACACGATCATTGGTAAACTCTCTAATTCTCTGTATATCTCTCTCTCTCTTTCAAGTTTAAACTCGTCTATATAGATCTCTCACTTTGCTTTATATCGATATCTGTTGTGCTAGTTTTTGATATCACATACTGACAGGGCACAGACAGCTATGGTTTTCATTTGTGTCTGGAGTAGGCGACTACTTCCAGACGACTACGAAGGTTAACCACGGTTCTGACTTATGATCGCCATGGATCGAAAGTGAGGTTGGCAACCTCGCCACTAGATCAATGATAATTGTCACCTGTGTGCTGAATGCATTTAGAAATGGGATCAGCTCGGCACTAGAAATCAGTATATGACCTATTTTGATTGATTAGCTGATGTGTGTGTTTATTCAGGCAAGGCGATTGGTCGCAATACCCTTCATGACACTCGGGTGGAGGAGCCTCTCGCTGAGGAGCCTGGCCTGGAGGGTGAGGCCATGGAGATGAGGAGTCCTAGAGGTGAAGGTCAGAGAGGTCAAGTGACCTTGTACGCAGGAGCCAGTGCACCACCGCTGGGGGAGGGGATAGAGGATGTGACTGACTCGGCGACATACAGAGGTGAAAGCAGAGTGGAGGTCAGGCATCCTCACAGACATTCATTCTGGGCAGGCGAGTCTCCTGGAGCTAGGACGTTAGTTATCTTTGTGTGTATTTCTCTTTATTTAATTGTTTTTATTATTTAGTTTGTTTATAAGCTCATTTAATTTTAGTCTATGCTGTTTCACTCGTCTGATGGCAAGAAATCTGCGATTTGTTTCCGATTTTGATTGACTTGTGTTTGGCCATCATAGCCTGTCGTGGTTAATGTACAGGGTACGCAGATTTTTCGTTGTTTCGTATGTTATGTATGTATTAAGTGCCGAGAACACTTATCAATTTAGCTTGCATTTAGCTTGCATTTCGCTCACTTTTAGCTTGCTCTCGGAGTCCTGAATTTACTAAGCAAATTGCGGCGGGAAGGGACCTTTGGTGATTGGGATGACCTCTGGACCCTGTCCAGTAGGACGATGTTAGCATTATGATTGAATACTTGATGAACAACAGCAACAGCAAAATATATGAATGAACTGTCTATAGCAGACTGAAAAGTAGCATTCTGATATCTGTCTGAATGTGTAGTGAAAAATGACCATTCTTTATTGATGTGTATGAGATATTCCTATGTTTAAGCATAATCTAGCGGTAAATTGCAATGATCTGTTTTTTTGCTCACTAATGAATTTAATCTATATCATATATTTAATTAATTAATCTTAATTAATTAAATTAATCTATATCTTATATTTAATTGAAGGAAAGTCATTCGCCTTCTACTGACGTAATGACAATTGTTTTGCTGTTGAAGTGCAATACTTTCTGTTTGTATATTTTTTATTAGTTTGTATCTAGATTTTTTATATACAGTATATGGAGATATATTGGAATTAGACAATTTAAATATTACGCTAAGCATTTAAATATACATTGATATATTTTATATATTGATATAAATTATATATTGATTAATTATGTAAAGTCATTTTATGGCGGGTTTAACTTCCTCTATAATGGGAAGTTATACCCGCCATAAAATTAAAGTCATTCTACTTTAATTGAATTTGAATTGCGATGTCAGAATATACAATACAATGAGGATTTAAAGTATATTTCCTCACCCGAAGGCTATATCAGGGACGTCCCAAGCTAATATGCAGCTACAAGCTCTTCAATATCACCAAAACGTATTTCCTAATGAATAAAATATGCAGATAAAAGAGCAGAATAACTGATTTGACAAGTTTAATGTTGTATTAATTCAATGGTCATCAATTAATTATATTTGTGCTTGATTTTATAAAAGTAAAGCTTTCAAAGAAATTACTTGAGTTATGCTTTATCATATTTTATGATCAATTTGTGTATTTTGATGTATTTGTAATAGCTCCTACAGGTGAGTAACTAGAATTATTGTCCCCGCTAGCTATGGAATATTTTGGACAGTTTTTGTTGACTCACAGCTTCCCTTGGCGCTCACTATTGCAGTTCCTTTAGATAATTTCAGTTGTGTTTGTTTGCAGTGGCTTACACTTTTGTAGGTGTTGCTTATAATATTATTTGGGGATTTGGTGCAATATATGTACTGCATGGGGAAGATGAATTAAGATATTGACATGGTTTATCATAATATAGATATTAATTTATAATCTAATTTTAAAGAAACTACTTGTTGTTTTTATACTGTGAGCTTTATTTAGACTGAGCAAAAAATCACTGTTGGTATAATTGCTATTCCAGTAAACCATGAAGTACCATACTAGTTTTTTAAATCAAGTTAACTTTAGCTTCCAAGTTACAACTCACGATTATATTGATACCTTATGCATGCATGTATGTTCAAAACGTTAGATTGCCGTCTAATTTTATGACTTATTGATAGGTCCTATATGAATTTGTAATCTCGATGTCCCATTGTCCCTGATATCGCCGTCAGATGGTGAAACGGACGCTAAACCCAATAAAATTATTGTATTTTTAATACATCATTAATAGAAAATTTAGGATATTCTCTTTCAAGCTATATGTCTCACAGGGGGTATTAAAATATTGATTTCACTAAGTACTAAACTTCTTCAGTTTGTGCTGAAGAATTCACCATTATTGATTGATTTTTGTGATTTCTATTGTTAAATATTCTTTTTGTAATTTGAATTGCTCAATTTTTATGGAGAAGGTTCCATTATTTTATAGTTCATTTAACTGCACTCTACTTAAAAAAATTGTGTCACTGCTACAATTTAAAAAAGTTCAAATTTCATCTGATCACTCACAGTTGTTTCAATTGTGCCATAAAGTAAGCTTAGTTTTAAATTTGCATCTTAACAATGTCTCAGAAGCGCTCCGTTTGCTGTTTTATTTACCGTTATGCAGTATATAATGTCTTTTATTGGTTTTCAATTCCATTTTTTCTAAATCTAGTGCTCAGATTTACCTCCATGATGTCAAGAAAATGTTTAAATTGGTTAAATTTTAGTGTATTAGGTCTAAATTCATTGGGTCATGGAAACTTGAGAATAGATCAAGATAACTGCATGTGTTTCATAGGAACCTGCTAATGCAGATACTGCAGAGTGGTCTGAGCCATGGCTTCTGTGTACTAGACGAATTGACTGCTGAATTTCAGGACTTGTGGAGACCTTGCCACATCATGTGTGGCCAATGGCAGGCTAGACATAGTTCTTGCCTCTTCACTGTTCATAAAAGTGCAGCTGAGATAACCAGTATATAGAGTGCTATAAAATGTTGTATTGTATTGTATAGACCTATAATATAACGTTATGATGGTGATGTGTTTGGCAGGAAGCTAGTGAGGAAGCCTTCAGCTTCTGTAGGGGCAGCTATGGCTGAAGCTCCACCCCCTGTATATGTCAAAGATGACGTGTGGAAGATGGCGCTAGGTGGAATGATGAAAAAACTGTCGGTTAGTTTACTGTAGAGCTCTATCCATGTATAACAAAGGTTTAACGTTTCTTTCCTTATCAAGGGATGATGTCTGGAACTTCTCAATGGCACGTATTTCAGCAAACCGGTTCACCCAAAACAGTTGGCAGAAGCATGAGCTAAAGAGAAAACGAGATTCTAAACGGTGCCGGTCCGGTGATCAGACGACAGGCAGGCGATATATTTTATATCTATGGTTGGTTGGAAGAGATGTGTTTTAAGCCTACTGAAGAAGTGGAAACAAAAGAGTAAAAACGTAGATCAGAAGGCAAAGAATTCCAGACAGTAAGAGGTGCAAATGAAAAGTATCGTTGACCTACTTGATGTAGGAATATTAGGCATATGGAGAAGGTTATTGTCAGAAGGACGAGCTGCACCATCATCGATCAGTGAACCGTTAATGGTAGTGTGCAGTCAGAGCTTATTTTCGACTAAATTACCATGACTACAATTATTTAGTATTAGCATTTCTGCAATTTTATTTGTTTTGTGTGTTGATTTATTTGGATAGAGTATGAGCACTGAATTTCAATTAATGTTGAATTTATTGCAGACCAGAAGTCAACCAACGGCTCGGCCCCCGAGGTACAAGAGCATGAGGAGTGTGCCTAAATTTCAGGTAAATATTACATTATATTTGTCGATTAGTCTTCATTACAATTATTATTACTAAATGATAATAAATTACTATTAGTAATCAGTTTAAATTTTGTACTGGTATAGCAATATAAGAATCATCAGTGCTGTTTGAGACATCCGTGATGTCGTCGTCAGATGATGAAAGGACGTTAATTAACATTTAAATTCACATTGATTGATACGGACCTGTTGAATTTGATTGACATTCAACTTGCAGACTGATAGTGTGAATAAGGAAAGATAAGGAGACCCACCTCAGAAAACATAATTATCTCCAAGAATATATGACATTCAATTTACGCAGTTACATGCCATGGGCCTGTCATCAGGCAGTGCACTGAGCGAGAAAGAGAGAGTGTGCAATGTACATATTGTATTCGTTTAGAGATGATTTGACATGACATACAATATTGACTTTCAGAGGTCTAAGCTGCCACACTGGTTGTGAAGTTTAACTGCATGACACTTGAATTTTCAATGTCCATTTAGTGCTGCTGTTGCATCGAGTAACGCTTCATAAATATACTTATTATTATCATTATTATATAAAACATAGAACATTATTAGGTATCCCAAACAGCCACCCTACCCAGCTCCTACAGACGCCGTGGTGAGCTGGACTCCCTCCCCACACTGGACGAGGTGGACACCAGTGGTATCTCCCCTCGGCTTGAGGACATCTCTTTCTTTGACTCCTCTCAGTCAACCAGCCCTCGTTCTACCGCTATTCGCCCCCCTGCTCGTCGTCCCCCCAAGAGATCTGTGACCATGCCCGCCCCTGCCAGCTCTGAGCTGCAGGTGGAGGGGCCCCGAGTGAGGGGAAGTGTGGAAGCAGAGAGGGAGAGAGAGGTTGAGGATGATGTGGATGCCACTATGGCTGCAAGCCCCTATGATAGAGACTCACGAGATGTTCCTCGTGTCGGGTGAGTTATAGAGATGTTAATTATTTGTAGCTTAGTTAGTCGGGCTAAATTTTTTAACCTTCTTCTATTTGTTTATCTCAACAAAAATTTTAAACAATAGATACAAACAAAGTAGAAAAATTACTGTATCATCAAATATTGATAACTATTGTAACAAGCGTGTTATGTTCTTAAATTCGTATCCTGATCAGAGAAAACATAGTGTGTCATGTATGACTAAACGTTTTCCAGAGTCTCTCACTAACATGGAGGTGTAACTAGTGAGTTTGATTTCTATGTGATGTTATACCGGATTTTTTCTCAAACCGGTTTTCGATTGTATAAAACCGGTATTCGATTGGAATACCGGTTTTCTTTGCCGGCAGAGAGATATATTAATAGAGTCTATACAATGCAACTGCCCTGTATTAAAATCATTATCACTGCCCGAGGTTGTTAAGCTCTAGTCTGTCATTACACTTTGACTTGTAAAACAAAATAATTATGTCAGCAAATGGGAATTTTTGCCTTGGACCTGTCACCTGGCTGAGCACCCATATTATGTAATTACTGTCATATACTTAAATTCACAACACTCGAAACTACTCTACTTTTGAAAATTTGTGATAAAAAATATAACTAGAATAATACGCAGAAAATACCTTTTTAAGAGAAGTTAATTATATATATTACCAGAAAATAAATATTTAATCTGACAAATGTGTCATAATTATGGGCCCTACTTGATTGCTATGGACCAAATAACAGTGGCTGATCTGCTGTCATCGTCTTTGCGCTGGTCACACTTTACAGTGCCCTAACACCAAATGCGGTATTCTGTTTCGAAAACACAAAACCGGTATTCGGGTTTAAAATCGAATACCGGTTTACCGGATTTCGTTTAACATCCCTAATTTCTATAATTAATGCAACTATTTTAATGTAAATCCTCATTTATTTTTTTTTCCTGTTTTTTAACTTCTTCTTTATTTTGTATATCTCAACACAATTTACAATCAATATGTAAACATAATATAAATATAAACAAATAAACAAAATAGAAGGTGGCGACCATAAAAGAGCCTAG
>JAQFZF010003526.1:0-11288 GCA_034695365.1 Enchytraeus norvegicus
CGTGCATCTTTCGGTTGGTCTACTCGTTCGCGTATTAATTGCCAGACCCACACCCATGGGTCAAACGTCTGTTATGTAACCATTCAGTTACAAGGCTATATATAACCATTCTTTATATGTAATTATGTTGTATATATGTAACCATTCTGTATATGTAACTATATTTCATATAGAGTCTATAGATGGAATATGTAAGAGCCACTGGTGGCCTTTATTTCCATTCACAATCACATTCTGTGTTTCATTGCTGGATTGTCATGTACTTGTGTGATGTGATCAATAAATAAATAAATATGTAACCATGCTGTGTATGTAGCCATTTTAAATATGTAACCAGTCTGTATATGAAACTATATTGCATAATGTAACCATATTGTGTAAGTAACTATAATGTATATGTAACTATATTGTATATGTAACTATATTGTATATGTAACTATATTGTATATGTAACCTTCTGAATAATGTAACTATAATGTATATGGTAACCATGTTGAGTATGTAACCATTCCATAAGCTCATTAGCGCCTAGACTTCCCATACCAAGCCTGTGTTGTAGCTTTACCTACAACTCGTTTCTTTTGTTTTGACGAGAGTTTCACGGATCTACAATCAAACGTCAGCCAACAGCTGACTCCAATTGTAACCATTTTTACTGATTCTTTCTGTCTCCAGTTAGAATTCCTCCTGTCACTGTATAGACCTATAGGCAGTTTGCGAGTTGCAAAAAATTAACTGAGGGGGGGGGGGAATATTCTCGCTCCGCTCGCAGTATTTCCATGCTTTATTGGAATTCTATGAACGGAGTAAGCGAAAATTTGCAATATCTGCTCTAGTTTTTCTTCAAATTTTGAACTAGTGTGGGCACAAACTTTCTTAAGCCTCACCCCTACACATTTTTTATGATCCGTGCTTAATAAGCTTCATGATATTATTAGAAAATAACAGCTAAAAGTGAGTGTTCAATAAATTTTGTGACAAATTTAGAATTGTTTTCTAAACAACGTTTTCGTGCGAGTTTGTTTATCTCTATTGAATTGCTTCAATAATTATAATTTAGTTACTTATACTGCTGCTAATGCTGCTATTTTTCACTACAATGGTTGCCACTGGTTTTACTGGTATTACTTGAAGTATTGTTTGGTGGTGTTGCTGTAAACATATGTGATTAATGATGTTTGAGAGGTTTGGGAGGTGGGGGGAGTGGGGGGTGGAATGTAACATAAACTGTTGGAGGTCTCCAAGGATTGGCCTTTACATACATATTATAACATCTAACATTGCAATAACTGTGCTAACTTGTAATCATAAAACTCTTTCACAGGTTTATAATCCTTATCTATCTTTTCAATTCTCTGCCCAGCGGTTGGTCCAAGACAAAAACTCATATTGCTATCTGAGCATACTAGTGATCAATCAAGCGAAGTTATCACAAAGATCAACACTACACATTCCATCAGAGGGATCCAAACCTTGAGGGTCCAAGACTTAAAATAATTCATTCCAAAATTAGCAGATAGGCTTAGTGATGATTTTCCATTGCATTCCTTAATATTCACCTCTTGCATCTTTCGCGCATGTGCAGCAATCAATGAATCGATGATTTTTTGGTGTCAACTGTGAAAATTGTTTACGGTTTGAGCTCTTGCACACGCATAAATTACAAACATAAATCAAATCAAATAGCGTTTAGCGTCCGGTTCATAATCCTGACGACTATATCAGGGACGTTATAATGAACATATACACACACATACATACTCACACAGAACACATTCGCACACATACACACATACGAACACGGCGAACTTCACACACTAACAGAGATCTACGCAGACAGACACTTCGGCTCCTCTATTGTCCGTAGGGTTTTGTTAAAAACTGTTTTTTGGTCCGCCGGGTATTGTGAGTTATAATATTTCATTTTTAACTCTACTGTTCCCCCCCCCTCAATCGCTTCTTCCCCTATGCTGTTCGATACCTATCTTCTGTATATTAATCTCTGCCAAGGCCATACAGGATAAGCCAGATTTGGAGCCGGTTTTGCTGTCCCAAGGCACCGTCAGCGACGAGAAAAACTGTGTTTTGAGCCGCGCACTAATAAGAGTTTGGGTTGAAGTATAGAGTTCCTTAACCATTACTTCACTATATGCTCGTATTTAGTATAAAACATTAAATATTAAGCTTAAATAATTTTAAACGGATTTCCTTAGTAGTCGAAATAAGCACAATAACTTGTCAAAAAAATAAATAAACTAAATGTCGATGCATTATGCACTCTCTCTTTTTCTCTCTCTCTCTCTCTCTCTCTCTCTCTCTCTCTCTCTCTCTCTCTCTCTCTATTTGAAACAATCACCTGTCACCAATCACGTTTTATAGCAATTAATAAATTTTACATAAAACTTGCATTTATGGATTTACCAAGATGACCCCGCAAGAATTTCTCACATACTTGCGAATTCTGTTGCGTATACAGATTCTATTAATTAAATTGACAAACACTTTAATAAAATTGTCATAAGCTGACATACACTTAACAATTGGCATTCATGTATCCGTGTTATGCACATAAAACTAATGGAAAGAGATGATTGTGTGTCTTTACTTTGAAGAAGTTATTTTATCATTTTCTTTCATAAAATACTTCTGATGTTTGTGCCGATAACGTTTTGTCGGCACTTGACATTTTGTTGATCTGAATGGGATAGGGTTATTTACACTTCAATGCTAATGGGTAACATTGGCTCTATGGTGTAGAGATGTAATATATACATCTGCCTCTTGGATATGATATTGGAATGTTTCTAATCATCTTTATTATGACACAGCAACTTTAGTAAATTGGCAACAGTCAGTTATACACTGGGATAATATTGCTGCTTGAGACGTGACTGACATTGTATTTGGAGTCTGGACGGAATGGCGGGTAATTAAATCTGCATCACTGAGATGCGGGAATTATTGATTGATCGGTTGATTGATTAATAGATTTTTTAAATCTACGACCCACGTTAAGTCGAGCCGTCAAATAAGAAGCTTAGTCCGATTTAGCGTCAGTTTTACGGCCCAACGGCTATCAATGACGGATGAGCCCTGGGATTCCTGGTGAGCCATGGGATTCGAACCGTGAACCTATGGGCGGAAACTTAGGGGGGTCCGGGGGGGTCAGACCCCCCCCAAAGTCTGAGATGGGGGGTCGGAGTATCTTTTGACCCCCCAAAAATGTGAGATATTTTTGACTTAAAAGTGAGTTTATGAGATTTCTATGTGAAATTGTTGAGTGTATGACTATATTTTGTGTATTTTCATAGGTATGACAGAAATTTTGCGAAAATATAGGGGTCCAAATTTTTCCGACCCCCGAACAATTTTAGACCCCCCCCAAAACTCCGACCAAGTTTCCGCCCATGCGTGAACCAATGGAAACGGAGTCGGACGCTAAACCGACGTTGTAATGCGCTCAGTCTAGATGAGAAGTCTTGAGTATTTAGCCTTGAGTATTTAGCGTCAAGCTTTTGATTACGATGTAAATACATTCAAACCCTATCTATCAGTAATGGATAAAAGTTTACAGTAGGCCCTATGACTAAACTTTTCACTAATTATCCTAATCGTGCCTTATCTTTGAACGTCTACATAGCTCAGCTTGATCCCGATTTATCAGCTCCAGAACATTTCACATTACATGGACAGTAACTTATGTGAGTAATAAACTCTACCGAGTTCAGTCATGGATGTGGCACAGCATTGAAAGTCTCTGTACGTGTCCAACGCTATGAACTTAGATTGCTTGTAGCTGTTAGAAAAATTAAAACGCTGGTATGTTTGGTTACATTTAATTAATTGAATTACTTCTAATTAATGAGTTTTCTTTAGAGCTTAACTCTTCGCTGAGATGCAATTTACACTAACCGTACAATGTAGAGTCTTTGCTATGTGTTATTCTACACGTATGTTCTTGTGTATCGATGTGCAAAATTATAGTGGACACATTAAACAAAGTTTTCTCTAGACCTATGTTAATATAATATGTTACTGAGCTGTAATGTGCACTGAGAAGACATTGTCTGTAATACTATGTCATTGGTTATGTGTCACTTATGTGTAAGTATTTGTGGCCTTGTGTGCCACATAAAAATAACCATGCAAATTGATGGAATGCGTGCATATACAATTATACATGTATGTATTGTTTATATGTTAATTTGTTATAAGGAGAGCATTTAAATATTTTGTATACTTATGTTATGATACATGCAAGCAGGCATGTCTATGTTATGTGTATTCGTGTGTATTTGTATGTACTATGTATGATACATGAAAGCAGGAGTGTAATATGTGTGTCTTTATGTATTTGTATGTATGATACATGAAAGGAAGCACACTATGTTTAAGTGCAGCCTGACATACAGCTGGATAATCTCCAGATAACTAATCTCTCTTATATCCGGTTCCTCCATTTCCTTCCATGCCTCTGTCACAAACAGATAACATCAACTTAAATTATTTATTTAGTCCCGCAAATCCGCACATGACATACGAACATGTTTACAGAGTTTTTCTATCAGAGGTTATCCAGGATTAATCGCTAACTCTTAATATTATTAGTGCATTAGAAGAGCCTATGATTATTTATTTATTTTCATACTGAGGAAGGCAACGGGAAATCACCTCGGAAGTCAGAATATATATGTTCCCAAGAAAAAGGTTACATTTTGGGTATGGTAAAGGAATAGTAGATTCTTTTTGATGTGATCAACTTGATGAGCGATGGAGTGCTCACTAGTAAGCGTGATAGCAGACTGTGTTTCAGAATATGTACATTGGACCTGCCGTTTGGCAGTGCACTAGAAATAGAGATAATTATACATGTAGATTAACGGAACGATAAATACTGTACTCTAATCGAGCCGATAAAATTCCAAAACAAAGTCACTCCTCTCAGCGAAACTGACGTTAATTCGGCTTTAGCCTCGTAGTAGGTCAGTAATTGCTTTGAGAATGAAAATTCCTTCAATGCTGCATGAAAAATGATAAATAATTTCGCAGAATGGGACTTAGAATGCATATCCTACTGTGAGGACTTCATTGATGGTAAAATGTGTCACATTTTTCTGCTCTTTGAGTCTGCGGGAGCCTATCTTTCTTTTCCAGGTCCCTATAGACGGGATTCATGCCGGTTGATAAGGGCACAAAGTGTGCTTGGAGTGGCATTGAAACTTGAAATGAACTGGGATTCTGAAATGGAATTTCCGGACATGTGGAGCGAACCTTTCGGGTAGCAGAACTCCATGATAATCTGGAATTTATGTGAATTCCACAAATTAGAGATGGAGACCTGTAAGCTAAATTCAACATCTGTTTCCGTATAGAAGGATACTGTCAGAGACGGGCCCGGCATGAACTCGGAACCCGTGACACCCGGCTTATTGAGCAAGCGTGTTACCGATTACTCTATCCAACTTGGATATTCTGTCAGCATCAAGGCTGGTTTCCTGGGAGAGCAACAACAACAGCCTTGATATCAGATTAAGATGAAGTTTCTCAGAATTTTAAATGCAGATGAACTTTGTCGAAACGAAGCCGTTCAATTAGAGTGACATTTCTGTGGCGATCAGATAGAGATAGTAACTGCCGGCGGCGGTAGTCTAGTGGTTAGCGTGGTGCGCTCAGGCGCGAGATGATTGAAGAGTCATGGGTTCAAACCCAGCTCGGACTACAGAAAAATAATAACGCCACCGGTACTGGTTAATCGTTTATCGGCTCTTACTGCATGGTGCGCTCTTTACGGCAATGATACGATTAACCAGTGGGAAGGAAGACAACAAAGAAATACCAAAAACAGAAACTAAGCAAGGAAACCCTGAAAACACGTGCTGTTGACATGTGTGGAATAAAAGAAGATTTAAAAAAAATTCTAATAACACTAACAATATCTATTTGTGTATCTTATAGTCTTTCTATGAGTCGGAGTCTGTCTAGCTTGTGTTTGAAATGTTGTTGTTGCTCACCCATGATGCTAACTGTGGCGCTGACATTCCTATCCTATCATTGGAAGGCTTGCCAGGCTCACCCTTAGGTTTCAGGCATCTCTGTCGCATCGCAAGCTTAGTTCCATATACCTGGGCAGTGGCGTCTACCAATAGAGGGGTTGGGAGATCGACCTCCCTAGGAAAACCTGAGCTCAAATTTAACAATCCTTTCGACCACGACATACGCTACCATCTACCTGCGGAGATCCCGCCGTGGAAGATCCTTCCCAATGGGATATATTTCAAAACTAGGCTCGGGTCACAGTCTGGTGCGTCTATGACAGTATCTTCGTGGAATGAAAACAGACGTTAAACTTTACTTACAGTTTTTCTTGCCTACACTTACTTGTGCTTTTAAGTAGAATTCATTCTATTAAGCATGCATGCATGCATGCAAATGCAAATTCTATTAAGCAAATATTTCGACAGAAACATATGCTGTTTTGTTTCAGCTGTGCAATATAATCGTTGTCGCAAATATAACATCGGCTGTATCTAATGTATCTAATGTATTATGACGAGTCGTTTATAAAACATAAAAGCTCGCGCATTGTTTGCCATTACATGAAATAATGGCAGTGCAATCTATCATCAAGACAATCATTATTACAGGCTTTTCTGTAATTTACATCAGCACGAGGTGTATTTACACTTGTTTGTATACATTATATGTAATCTATGTAATCTATATAATTCGTGGACATAATAGAGACTTTATAAGGTTATAATGACGTTACCTAGTCTATAATAATATGTATATATGTAGCCGTGTTGGATTCCGCAAATATAAGAATAGACCAGCCGAAAGCTGCACGTGCTTCGTAGAAGCCGACTAACGCAGTCACTGGTTCTGGAGACACCTCAGACGACAAAATTGCTCCCAAGAAAATATGGCATAGAAATATTTATTATATATGTCATGGACCTACCGTTGGGCAGTGCACTGAGAGAAAGAGAGATATTATGTAAGCTTATATCAATTGTTAATTATGTTGTGCCGTGTTGGTGTCGGATAACAGTTAAAGATAAAGTAGCTTTGCTTGCTATAGGCCACAAATGATGTGGCAAGATTTTTGCTAGTCTGGAATTTGAGCGACCAATTGATCAAGCGCAAAAAATCATGACTCGGACTACTTCACCCTTCAATTCAATCCTTCCTTTATTACGCAAACAACTACAAATAACATACAAGCAATGCAAACAGAAAATGAATTGTGGTATAGCAGAACTAGAAAAAAATAAAGGACCTGACAATACATAAGAGTGAGAGCTCTGTTGGGCACTAGTCGCATATTAGAATTAAACTATTAAAAGAAAATCAGTCAGATTAGAGCCTGTATTGGATATTTCAGACATATTCACTGCAACATCTGTATAATAAGACGGCTGTTACCAAACACGTGCAGTTTTTGATTGGTCTATAAGAATAGTACCTTGTACAATTTCTTGCATCAAGCAAGAAACTGTACACATTTAGATAGATGCATTCTCTATTCACTGCTGAAAATATATCAAAATAAATCGACCGTTCATTTTAAAACATAAAAATAAATAACATAAATAATTAGAAAACTTGCAATATAAACAAGATTTACAAAAATGTAATTAGTCTTCATAGTTATAGTCGATAATAATAGCAGTTCATTAAATGACACTAAATATATTCCACCATATCTGTTACCACTTGAACTTTGATAAATTACTGGCGTATATCATATAAAAGACTTAACGCAGTTTCTCAACATTGTTTATTCCTCATTATTTGCGTATAATTTATAGAAAGTTTTCGTTTAGCGAGCCATTAGTGTGTGTTGTTGAAGCTGTTGAATTACTGCATAGCATAAGGCGTTATAATGAGCGAACTCATTTATGTTACACGAATTATACCGCCAGAGGCGCTAGGGGTCTGCTCATTATTTTTGTTATCGTTTCCAAATATAGCGACACAAAACGACACCACTTTTCTTTCACCAAACCCCTGTCTTATTTTTTACTTGAACGCTCGAGATGTCAAGACTTGTTTTTCTTCGATCATCAGGCGAAAAGTATTTCGCAGGTATTTGTGAAAAGTTTAACGTTTTAGATGACAATACGGACGAATAGTTGTGATGTTGTAACTGACAACGAGGTGTCAAAATCATACGAATTAAATTCGTACTCGAAAGGTAGTGAGAGATTAATGATGCGCCGTCGGGCTCTTTCAAATTTAGATTCAAATTTGATTTTTACTGTACCGGTACTTTCTTTTATTCTATTTTATACATGTAACATATAACATGAATGTATGAGATATTATATACATATTTTATTACATATTTTCACCTGTCTGGTCTCTGAAATTGAGCTCAGTAGATTTGTATCTAAGTACTCATTGAGTTTATTGATTAACTGACTAACTGAATGCCTGGTTCATTGATTGATTGATATAGGACAATGTAGTCAATATGAAGTGATAGGGTGACACTGTTAATGTAATAATGATTATGGAATGTAGATGCTGTAAATGTTGAAACTATAATAGCTAGAACATTTATTGAAAATATTGTGTGCAGTATCATCTGATGTGTTAGTAGTGATAGTTTATTGTTTTAATACTTATGAGCACAATTATTAAAAAGCAATTGATTTGAACAGTGCGAGTAGTTGCATGGGTCTTAAACAAGCATCTTCCTGACCCAGTAAATGTTCTGTCAGCTGTCGAATACACGAATAGTAAAAATTAAATAATAATAAAATAATGTTTAATGTAAGGGAATATTTATACATTGTCAAGTAGTTTACACTTATGCAAGTTACAGCAAATATGAAAAATGGCGGGATTGCATGATCTGTTGGCAGATTATGTACTGCCACCTGCTGCTGATTGAAATAATTATTGCTAATGATGAGGTGTGCGTAATGACTTAGATAGACACTCGATAGACAGACATGTAATCCAAGTTCTAACCTCTCGCAAGTGACTACAACCAGTTTTTAACGTTTAAGTTTTGGTTATTCTATCTGTTGTTAAATGGCTTTTGAGTATCTTTAACAATGGTTTATAATCTGTTGTGAACTTGTGAAGGGTTATATATCAATTTCTTACCAGTCATAGATCTTTCGCTGGTCCTTTGTTAACCTGGATGTATCAGTTGTATTGTTGTAACGGCGACTCTTATATTAGTACAGATTATCATGCAGATGCCGCAATTTTTTCTATTGTATAAAATTAATCGCGACAAGAGACTTTATAAAATATTTTAACTTACCAGTGATCATTATTGAAAGGTAATGCACGCACAAACAGTTGATTTAATAATTATATTTTATTTATTTATTTATTCATTCATTTATCACGTCACACCTAGTACAATGTCAAAGGTCTCTCAATGAAATATAATTATGCGCATGAAGGGAAATATATGAGACCTTAATTAAAGAGGAAGAATGCCGTGTTAGCTGCGGCAAAACTGAGAACAGACCGACCGAAAGCTTTACTTAAATTTTCATGTGGCTTTATATTCAGAATTGTCTATAGGCCTACTGATGTTTGCCTAGCATGCATTTAAAGTAACTTTGTAAACGAAATTAATGGATAGAGAATCTGCAATTAAAAACATTCTAATGTGTATAGTAATAATAAAAATCCATACCAAGGTAATGAATCGCAAACAGTATCCCATTATCAGATATTATCAGGAATTCATGGTGTAAGATTTTGTTTTCTTGTTGTTATTGTTGCTGTTGGAAAAGGACAAATTGTAATCCAGGCTTCGCAGATTAGCACCCCACCTCGTGCAGGCTGTATCTTTAGGGGATAAATCGTCTAAATGATATCTTCATCGTCCCTGACTCCGTCGTCAGATGATGAAACGGACGTTAAGTTAGCATTGATTTATTGATTGATTGATTATCAACTTAGGAATCATTTAGTATTCTGTAGATCATACCTATGTTCGGATGCTAATCCGCTATTACATTAGGCCTACATAGATCTGGATTAGCTTAAGGTAGTTCTGTCAATTATCCATTGTATAGTTAACATACCATATGATCTGTTTTACAAATACCTAGTACCTGACATAATCTTTCATCCACTCACGAAGTGATAGCAGTTAATGTTAATTTCTATTTGACTGAACCTTTGTCTAATTTGTATACGTATTGTTCTTAAAATTTTGTAAAACAAGTCTTGAAGACAGGTTTCGGCCAGGATACTGCTTTTTAAATTGTCGTAGCTAATAATAATAACAATAATAATGATCTTAATAATAATAATGATAATAATAATAATAATATTCATGATCAACAAAGCTTTAACAAACTTATGAATGTCATTGACTGACCCAGATTGGCTAGGGATCTATACTATAGGCCCATAGCCCCTTCCCAGTACAGTAAAAATTTTGTAAGAGAAAAATTGACTATTCCACCTAATTCTTCTTCTTCTTTTAAGTGTCCTGCCGGATTCCAGCGTTGACTGTCATGGTGTTCCACTTTTCTCTGTCTCTCGTGTTCTGATCATTTCTACTTTTCCTACGTTCATCCATTCACTGAGACTCTTTGTATAGGCAATTCTTTGTCTTCCTTTGCAAAGCTTTCCTTCAAATTTTATGCATATGATTACATGTATGCTCTCTATTTCTTTATTCATCATAACATGAGTTACATGACCAAAAAAACTCGTCTACCACCTACACATACTCCAAATGGATATTGCTTAGGAAGACGTGCAAGTGGTTTTGCTAGAATTGCGAGTAATGAAACTTCTTGAATTATAATATATAATATACATAACATAATGTAGACTGATTCATTCATTTGCAAATACAATGATGGCACTTTGCAATTGGAAAGTATCATAGCACTAATAGCTCTTCTATTAATCAAATCTTTTCTATCTATAATTCTATATCTACCCACATGAATGAATCCTATACGACAAAATCTATATTGAATGTAAGCTTATATAATATAATACCCTAAGGAGAGTCTTACACAATGATGCTATAAGATTTTCTATTCTGTTATATACTGTTACAGTCTCTCTCTTACAAACTGTCACGTTCAGACTTTATCAATTAGCACACAAACAAACTAAGAGGCGGGTGTTTTTTTTGTAAATTACTAAATGCTCAATATTTGGTACCGACCGCCTAATGTTATAGTTTATTGTGGCAAAGACCTAAAAACCTACATAGTTTATTTGCACTTGAACACGCATTTCGTAGCATAGTTAGTGTTTAATCAGCATCTATAGTTTTTATGTCTAAGAGA
>JAQFZF010003527.1:0-11286 GCA_034695365.1 Enchytraeus norvegicus
CTACTTACACAAAATTAACCCTTCTGAACACCCATCACCACTCTGCCCCCTTTGCTCTGACCAAACACATGACACAAAACGCCTCCTTCAATGCATACAAATACAGACAGCACTTACTCCAATAGACATATGGAACAATTCCTGCGAGGTGCAGAGCTGCTGGATACCTGGCTGCGAGCCCTGGAGAAGCGCTCCCAAGGACGAAGATACAGGGGGTCAGCACCAAGGCTGATCCTCGGGTGGGCAACAACAATAACAACAACGAGCATTATATTAAGTATTCTTAGTGCTCAGCTGATCATAAACATGCTCGCTCATGTACTAAAAGTATGGGGAGTTCTGATATAAGATAAATAATCCTGACTATCCTACAATATAAAACGCAAGTTTCCTAAGGTTTCTGGGCATTTTCCGGGACATCGAGTCAATCAATCAGTCAATCAATCAGTCAATCAATGAGGATTTAACGTCCGATTCCTCACCCGAAGGCGATGTCAGGGACGTTATAGAGTCGTATAGATTTGACCTATTATTGAATGGTAATTAGCACAACGAGTCGCATAGATTTAACCTGTTGTTGAAATTATTGATAATTAGTTGTCTAATGTGTGACTCTCCTGTCCTGTGGTCTGGGTGACTGTCTTGTATATGGGTCATTGTCTCCATATACATGTCCATTGAATGGTGGGTTGGCCGCCCCCCCCCCAAAGAAAGGCCTTTTATCAAAGGCCGGTTCACTAGTTTAAAATAAATCCGTTCGGGGATCAATCAGGAAACTATCTGTGACATCTACTCATCTGGCTTGGAATATAGACTAGTCGTCAGCATACTTACTTTATCTTCAGAACTGATACTAGTTATAGAAATCTATCTCTCTCTCTCTCTAGTGCACTGAAAAATGCCAGGTCCAATATTCTGGAATATTGGACCTGCCATTATTTATTATTATTATTTATTCATTATTTATTATTATAGTTTACATGAAATTATTCTGGTTACATATTCTGAAACAGTCTGCTATCATGCTCACTAATGAGCATTCCATCGACCATCAAGTTGATTCCATCAAAACGGCCATGCCTTAATTACCACACCTAAGATGTAACTTTTTTCTTGGGAATATATATTCTGACTTCCGATGTGGTTTCCAGTTGGCTTCCTCAGTATGAAAATATCAGCTTTAGTCGGCTTTTACAAAACAAGTGCAGTTTTCAGTTGGTCTATTCTCAAGTTTTCCTGATTCAACACGGGAAGTTATAGAAATAGATATGTTTAATCTAGAATTCTAGGTTAACTAATAGTCAAAATTATTTATCAAACTACTTCTGACCTAACTCTATTTACATGTGTAAGTTATTATTTCTGATATATTCGTTTTACAGGCGACAGATGACACTGAGAAAGTATGATCTCCATAGTACCAGTACGTCTACATGGCTCAGTTGGTAGCGCGTCGGCTAATTTGTTTCGAATTTTGCGCATGAGGTCCGGGTTTCGATTCCCAGTCGAGCAAATCAGAGAGTAAAATCTCAGATGTACATCGGGCCAAACAAGCCCTCCATCCCTCTCGGGGTAATTGATAACAATTAGCGACCTTGCCGCAAATTTAATGACAATTGTCACGATTGTCAAATGTCTGCCGAACGCTTCGAAACGAGATCAGCTCCGAAAGCTAGGGGTCAACTCTAACCTATGGTGTACCTTGACATTTATTTTACCTTTAGGGATGGTCGCAAGCATCGGTTAAATATTTAATTAGTTATCTACTAGTGAAAAGGCCTTTGATAAAAGGCTTTATAAAGAACATTTCACAAATGTGGATTTCTCTTTCGAGGCGAGGAGGGGGGGGACTTCGCCCCCCCCCGCCAACCCACCATTCAATGGGACTTCCGTTCTGCTCTACTTCTCTTCTAATTCCTTCGTTCTGCTGCAGCAGACCTACGGGCCATACATAATGACCCACACACAGGACAATGACTCACAGTCACACACAGATATTGTCATGACCAGACAATAGACAACCAACCCGACCATTGTAGTCACAATCATTATACTGTAGCACTGCTTCACTGTAAGACTGTAATGCATTACGCATAACAGGATAAGGGAATTATTATATAGGATGGTTTGAGAGCAACTGTGTAAAGATCGGACAGAGAAATAGCTCATATGATATTAAAGATTGTTCACTCGAAACCATTGAACGGAGTGATGAAACGCAGCTCGTGGGATCAAATACCAGGTTTGAAAACCAATACTCACTTTGACACCCTTTGACACCGGTGCAAATCTGTGCCTGTTAGATGGAAGGTTAATCATGTTCTACCTGCAGATTGAGTGTTATATACGGTAAAAGGTACAATTAATGCTGAAGTAAAAAAAGACAAGGGCTTATAATAAAATCTTGAAGACTGTGAAGACTGCGAAGAATGTGCTAACCGGCTGAGCCACTTAGCATATCGGTTTAGTGTCCTTCCCAGTACAATAGTCTCACGGTTCGAGTCCCAGGGCTCACCCGTCACAGATGTAGCAATTAGGCCGCAAAACTGACGTTCAATTTTCTCCTTTGCTTTTTGATTTATATCACCACGGACTATAAGCCGACAAGGATATGAAGACGAAAGCTCTGACTCACACAGTGCTGTTGAATTAAAGCATCGAACTGAAATCGTGATTCAACAGCGCGATCGTAATCAAGAATCGGTATGAATTAAGTCGTGTTGTCGCACGTAGAAGTACCAGATATCATCACGGATGATCAATGCTCAGTTCCACGGAGAGCCTCCGTGGTCTAATGGCCGCACTCTGAAACATGAGATTGCAGGTTCGAAGCCCAATGAAGACTAAGAGTTGTAAACCTTGGCAAGCTACTTTACTCTCCATTTCTATAATAGCAAGCAGTCGGTGTACATATACCAAGACTCGCTCTAACCAAAGGCGGATTAAGCTCTTGCGGGGCCCTAGGCAAAAATATTTTGCAGGGCCCAGCCACTCATAACATCGGCATCCCACGCAATAGACAGGCTATTCGTGAGATATAGATATCTCAACTCAGCAAGCTAAGGCCCACGCGAACGTTCAAATAATTTATGATTATTATATGAAAGTGGTAGCCTAATAGTGTAGGCCTATCTAAAAAAGTTGTGGTCGGCGGCGCGGGGCCCCTTAAAGCGCGGGGCCCTAGGCATTTGCCAAGTTTGCTTAGTGGGTAATCCGGCCCTGGCTCTAACGACTGCGCTAGCTAGCCGAATTTGGAAACGAATCCCGGCTATCTCGCCATCTGGCGAGATCAATAGCTTACGATATTATTATTAATGCTCCGCTGCCTCTGCAGTGTGACACCATATTCTGTAGTAATGATCACATCAAAGGCGGGTAACTCGGTCCGCATTCCAACTCTTCCTGAACAGATTTGACGATACCTAATCACGTGATCTGACGATGTACATTATCATTGCATGTTGAGCAATTTCGGAGATGACGGCAATAACCAGGCGAAAACTTAAACATAAGCCTCTTACTTGCGTGACAAGTCTTCTAACCACTTACCCTCAGATTTGGTCAAATATCGAATCGTTACAACACAAGAGAATAGACGCGTCATAATACAGTCAAATCAAACGAGGTTGTATTAGAACTCAAAACATTCAGTAATTAGATGTAATCAAATATTAAGAGAAATACATAAACAAACTACTAAATTAATAAACATTTATATACTGTGTAACAATAGCGAGGAGCTGCCCGTCTATCTAGGGATCTAACAATCTAAGTTGCAGAGCAATTTTTTAAACCAAAAAATTATTAATTACAGTAGTAAATTGTTTTTTTAAACCTTATTTATTCAACTCTCAAACTTTATCTCTCTGTCGAATCATATTTATATTTCATAAATTTGCATTAGGCATAATAAACTATGTCATTTCTCAGAGCTTAGTTTTATTAATTTTTCAAGTAGATCTACTTGCACTGAATTATTATTTGTAGTGCAGTTAAGATCTATGGAAACTACCAATTGCTAGATTTTATAAAGCATATTAACCTCTCCATGCCGGCTGAAATCTGTAAATTTATTCTCAGGCTTAACCCCACTTTTAAATGTTTATTCATCTATTAAAATACGAAAAATACTTCTTTCAATACAGCTGTGCATTTCAATAGCAAATAGATATCGTAGACATCTGACGACAACGAAAATAAAACAGTTTTTATCAGAAAACGTTTCTTCGGACTCGATTAAAATTACGGTGGGAGTTCTGCTGCTCAAAGAAATAGTTGATTGACCCACAAACTCAAATCACGAACCTCTATCCGGCAGTCGAAAAGTATAAATAAGTGGTCAATATAATTAGCCCGTTTGCAATTGTAAGAATTTACATTGCTTGCATTACCAACGTCTTAAATAAGAGTAGGATTTCTCCATCAAAATATATTGCGAGAGTTCTTGAAAATAAACTTGATATAAAGTGACATCGATTGTTGACGGAATAATAAAATTTGACAACTGCAGTAGCGCATCTGCATTTAAGCTGTTTTGAAAATACATTTAAGAAGTTCACCACAATTACGAATAGTAATCTTTTCAATTTACGCCGGTTGAAACGTAATTCGAGTTCACGGTTTGACATCAAACGACGAGAAAACTACAGCAATCAAAGGTTTCACAGCAGAAGTCAATACACAAAGTCCACGACGAATCGTAACCCTTTAGACGGCGAACGTCGCAAATCGAAGAACTGAACAAGACGAATCTTCTGCGTCGCGTATCATCGGCGGCACTGACGGACAAACTGACGGCGACTAGTATCTAAAACATCAGGCACACATTTATCAACCAGAAAATATATACTTTTTAAATTAATATATATATACATACAAGTAAGGCGAGAAACGAGATGAATCTCCATTATCAGTGACATTTCTAATCGACATATGCTTCAAATTAAATATGTACAGTCCGAAAGAAAATTAACAAAACGTTGAACTAATTGGATTAAAATGTATGCCTTGGACCTGGCATTGAACATAAAGAAGCACTTTAATAAATTAGTACGTCTGTGCTAGGAGCATATGTATAAGTGACAAATAATTGAGAAATGGTAGATAGTATCTCTAAACCTGTTACTATAATATGAGTATTCTACATTTCTATGGTTAATCAATCTAGTCGTTGGCTACAAAGGCATTAGAATAGAAATAATATTACTTAGTTCAAACACTACAATAGATACACTGTATGTGAATCATACAACTACCAATGTGTCTGATTTTCAGAATAATAAGAGTTTCATATATTCATATGCCGACGTTTGCAAAGTCTAATTTTCTGAAAGCTCAAAAGGGAATTTCTAGGTACAACGGACTACAAGATACTGTAGCGCGCAGGCAAATAATTTTGTTAGATGCATAATTGTTAGATAAAAGGAAATACCTGTGCAGTTTTGAAAAAGGAAGTTAACAAATTCGCCAAAAAGTTCAAACTTTTTGCATACAACTTTTGTCTGACGACGATATCAGGGACGTCACGATCTAGCAAGCATCTATGCCCTGCTAGATCTACTAACTAACCTGTTGCTCAGACCACCTTGGTACATGTACTGTTGCAACTGTTGTTGTTGTTGCCCACCCCCATTACTCTGAGACAGAGCTGGCAGAGACATTACACCCTGGCTCTGGTTCATATTGTGAGCTCCCCCTATTCCATCCATACCTATACGCACATTTATTCAGAATTGCTTTTATTAATTCTACAAATTCTACATGCTATATAAATCGTTACAATATTACTTCAATAATGCAGCCGTCAGGCTGCGTAACAGACGTTAGAGTCTGCTTTGTAGTTAATTAATTTTAATAACAATTGAAACAGTTAAAATATCACTGAACTACAACATGAAATCTACGTAAAAAAAATGTACATTATTATTTTTTAAATATTATTTCTGCTCAAATATTCCTAACAGAGAAAGAATTAAAGTTAAGATCTGATATGTTCCTTGACAGCGTCATCAGATGAGGAAACAGACATTAAACCTATGTTATTATTCTTTGTTATATGAGTTGCGTGGAAAACAACCCCGGGCTGAAAAGTAAGATAAAATAGATTTATTGCGCTAAAAAAGAAGTATAGATGTTATTATTACAATGTTAAAATACCTTCTCTGTCATCATCCAGATCCAGCGCCTTTCTAACCAGTGGATCCCGTGCGTACGCGTCAAATCCCGACGGATTCTTCAGGTAGAACTTGAGCAGTTCTCTCGCAAACGACTCCCCGCTACCGTTGCTCAACTGACTCGATGGAGCAGGCTGCGCTGGAACACTGATAGCCGGCCGAGATAGACTCATAGGTGCATCATAAGTGGGAACCCGACGAGTCTCGACGTCCGGAGCATTTGCGGAGTAACTGTTGATGGAAAAGCTGTTGGATGAGTAGCTGTTAGCAGAGGGGGGCGCGAGGAGTTGGAGGGAGGGGGTGAAGAGGGAAGCTGACTGAAGCTGGAGGGAGGCCCTGTTGAGATCAGAGAGGAGGGAGGAGACGGTGCTGAGGGAGGGAGGTGCAGGGAGACGCCTGCTAGAGGGGGGATAGTCGTGGTATGGGTCATAGCGCTGAGAACTGTAATCCCTGAATAAAATAGCATCATTTTAATTCAGAAAAACACTATAATCCATAACAGTGCACAACCTTGCGGTAAAAGTTACATATTAACATTAACCACAAGCCCCCACACAACTTCATAAACTTTCATAAAAATATAAAAGTTAAAATAATTATAGAAATGATATCAAATTAGGAGCATATACCAATATACCTTTCTACAGCAAACACTCAATCAATCACTTCTGATATAGAACAACCTTAACATTGATCACTCATGCTCATTAGTTACCATTATAGCAAGCTCCACGTTGGAATATGTATATTAGACCTGCTGCTTAGCAGTACACTAGAGAGAGAGATGACTGTAAATCTATATTGGAAATCCGATAAAAATCTTCTAATTTCTGATTGATTGATTGATTTACCTCCTGTCATTTCTGCGGCCAATGTCCCTGTCTCTGTCCCCTCCCCTGTCCCCACCCCTCCCTCTATCAGAGCCTCTCCCTTTCTTAGGCCCGGTAGTCGACATCTGTGATATACATTTAAACATAGAAGTACTAATATATACACAATAATATGTAATGTATATATTAGTACTTCTATACATTTAAACATTATCCATTAAATGTCAAAAATTCATACACATGATCAATTATCTTGCTCTTTAATGAGCACACCATCGAAAAACCCAATAAGTCAGTCTCATCACAAGGCTTTGCCTTTTCCACACCTAAAATGATGCCTTTGTTCCAGGAAAGGACACATATTATATGCCTATAATTATGCATAATGTACTGGACACCATATATCGTAACTCAATTGAAATCATTAGTTAAATCTCTTTGTCAAACCATACTAAATTCTTGAGACAAAGTGGTCTATACCATGAATTACTTGTATGCTCAAATTCCAGACTAGCAAAGGTAATCCACAGCAAATGCCACATCGGTTGTGGTCTATGGCAGGCTAGGCTGCTTTCTTTTTCTTTCACTGTTCATGAGTGCTTCTGAAGCTGTATTAAATGTGCGCTATAAATAAGTTTTTTATTAATTGATTGCTTACCTCCACTGTCATGTTCTTGCCCTCAAGGCTGTGTAGATGTAAACCCTTGATGGCCTGAGCAGCTTCCTCCTCATTAGCCATGTGCTACCACATTATTAACACAATAATTAACACATTGATAACTAGCACATTAATGAACACATTGACAATAAATCAATCAAATAAATTAACACATTGTATCAAATAAATTGACACATTGGTAATTATAATCAGCACATTAATTAACACATGTATTGATAATTAACTAGCCAATTAATTAACACATTGGTAATTAGCACATTAGTTATCAAATTGATAATTAGCACATTAACACGTTGATAATTAGACCATTAATTAAAACGTTGATAATTAATTATAATTAGAACATAAATTAACACATTGATAATTAGCACATTTACTAACACATTGACAATTAATTAGCATATCAACTACCGTGTCGTGTTGGATCCGGGAAGTTTGAGAATAGACCAACTGAAAGCTGCAGGTGTTTCGTAACAACTGACAAATGCAGTGACTAAGGAAAGAAATGGAACAGCAACCTCGGAATGCATAGTTTCCCTTGAACTAGGTCATCATTTTACGAGTGGTAAAGGCAAGGCCTCTGTGATGGGATTAAAGTGTTGAGTGGATAGATGGTGTGCTCATTAATGAGGGGAAATGAAGACTGTGTATGAATTTGTGTCTTGGATCTACCATCTGCCAGAGCACTGGATAGATATATCAACATCATGACATATGTAATATTTCAATCATACTCTCTCTAGTGCACTGCTGTATGGCAGTGCATAGCATATGAGGTGATTTCCCTTGGCCTTCCTCATGTTTAAACTATTAAATAGAAAAGAGACCTAATAGACTTACAACGAATCCATAGCCCTGCCCCTGTAGCACGTCGCCCTGAGTGACCTTCCCATATTTCTCAAATAATGGGACGAGCATTTGGGTCGTTACACTGTTTGGCAGGTTGCCAACAAATATCTTCGTCGATCCACTACCGCTGCTGTTAAACATATTTAATAATAAATAATAATAATAATGCAGGGCGACCACCTAGAGCGCTCATTCTTGTGACAGAGACTGCCTGTGGCCCTCCAGCAATACAATGCCATTTGCATCCGGAGCACACTCGACTCTCTGTCACTCCAGAATACCCAAAACTGATTGTTTTTTTAACGTTTAAACCCATGGGCCATTTACACCCCTCTAGGTACATATACATAGAAACTTTTTAAATTTTTTTTTGCCCAGGGTCGGTTATCAGCCAAGGTATATAATAATAATAATAATAAATACATTTATAAAGCACTGCTCCATGGAAAATGTGACAGTAGCGCTAAATGGACCTGCCATTAGACAGGACACTGAGAGGGAGAGAAATATCTTTAATAATTATAATAGAATATAAGACAAATAAAATATAACAAATAATTTTATTTAGAAAACGAAGACACAAAATATAATTTAACACAAAAGTAAAGGTGTACCATAGGTCAGAATTGACCCCTAGGTTTCGAAGCTGATCCCACTTCACAGAGTTTTAGCACACAGATGATAATTGTCATTAATCTAGCGGCAAGGTCACCAGCCCTACTTCGATCAAAAGGATCATACACCAGACCCGTTTTTACCTTCACAATCTTCTGTGGCAGTCATCAACTACGCACTCATTTTTGCTGCCAACTAACGAACCCACGAAGGGATGGAGGGCTTGATTGGTCCATTGTACAACTTGTGAGATTTTATTCTCTGATTTTCTCGACCAGGAATCGAAACACGGACCTAATACGCAAAATTTGACACAAACTGGCGGACGTGCTATCCAATGACCCACAGAGACCACACATTTAGGCCTATATAATACAAATTTTACTGCAGTGCATACACTCTATGAATGCTCTGTATGCACTCCTCATTAGTAATTGTTTATATGATTTAGCAACGCTTCATTTGATCTTGAAAATAAAGATATATTCTCTCCTGCATACCTCCTATTGCTAGCAACGTAACCGGATCCCTTAGGACCCCTGCCCTGGGTCTCTTTAGTCGATAACTGTAATGTAAAATATTAAAATAGAATTATATAAGATCTCAAAATGTTTCAAAATTATTGATTCTAAAATAGACACCAAGACAATTCAATTAATAAAACAGAAGTATTTATATTATTTTTATAAAGCTAGCGTACTTTTAGAACAACAAAACAAACGTACTGAACACAACAATTGAAACAAATATGACACCAGCACACATTTCTAAAGTTCTACAGTACTAATTTGAGACCGACATAACCAGAATTACATATTTTTTAATACTATTCTGATGTATTACCTGTTCATATAATTATCAATCACTGTTCAAATGTACTTCGGAGACTTGGTTAAAAGAGTGCATTAGGCCTATATAAAAGCTTCTGATTGATTGATTGATTGATGCATTACCTGTACTGAGATTCTCTGGTTGCCCAGTCTGTAAGAGTCTAATCCATTAACAGCTTCCTGCGCTTCATCCGCATTCGTCATGAACTTTAACAGCATACATAGCATACTCAATCAATTAGTCAATTACCAATTACTGTTTACAAGTATTCTCACACTCTCTCTCTCCCTCTCTCTCTCTCTAGGTACCAAATCCTTTCAGGACATAGTCGATCATGGTTTTCAACTGAATTCTATCATCTGCTGTACGCAAAAAGCCTAACACTTTTTTTCACACAGGCAGGATAATAAAAGAGGTCCAAAATAGAACTTACCACAAATGCATATTGTCGAAGGCGATCACATTTGAGAACTTCACCGAATTGAGAAAAGAGATCCCTCAGTTCATCCTCTGTGGTATCAGGAGGAACATTTCCAACATAGATTTTGGTTCCTTTTGTAGAAGACATGATAGCTCAACTAATCTGAAAATATACAACATCAAATAACTATTTAACGTCCGGTTCATCATCTATATATATACAAAACATTATGCAATTATGCAATACGCAAAACATTTTGGGAGTAGAGTAATGTGAATATAATTTGTCAGTTTTCACACTCCAATGACATCATCAGCTATAGACGATATATGGATTCAAAGCGTACATCAACAGAGGGGATTTGGTGACATCGGTAGAATTTTCGCCTCTGAAGCTAGTGATCCGGGTTCAAAGCCCAGGTCAATTAACAAGATAGAATAACCCCAGGGGCCACGATGTCTGATAGGTTTGTCATGTACCTGAGCTGGCAGAATAGAGCGCTAAGTAAGGAAAAGATACGATTAATCATACAGCGATAAACACAAAACTACAAAACATCAACTAACAAGGCAATTAGCATGCGCCCATGTCAAATGTGAAAGTAGGCCAATACGACTAAAATAAATTTTAAAAAATTATCTATTACAACATTAAACAACGTCAGTAATAACGGAAACGAAGTACTGAATAACTGTTGTATACGCCAATGACTCCCAAGAATTTGTGGAGGTGATACTTGAATGCAATTAAATGAATGTATATATTTATAATGTCTAAATTAATGAATATCTATTAACACACGGTGTTCCAATATCAATCAATCAATCAATCAATCAATGAGGATTTAACGTCCGGTTCCTCACCCGAAGGCGATGTCAGGGACGTCCC
>JAQFZF010003528.1:0-11286 GCA_034695365.1 Enchytraeus norvegicus
TTGATCGAATTTGCTGAAATTTTCAGAAATGATGTGAAACTGGTCTGGTAACATATTCTGTAAATATGCTGCACATGTAAAATTAAAAAAATAATTGGTGTACCACTTTTTTTTACTCACCCTGTATATATGTTTCGTTGTAAAGTATAGAGATGCTTTGACATGATATACTATATCAAACATTTAACATTAAACATTATTACACCTCCTGACTTTAAAAAAGTTGAAAACCCTCCTGCATCATTTTCAAATTAGTAGGCCTATATAAGAAGAAGAATTAGATAATAAAGTGTAGTAGGCCTATAACTTATAGTTTTGTCGTTGAAGGTCTAATGCTAGAAGCACAATGCAAATCAATTCAAGGCCTTAAAAATAATTTGTTTAACACACAAAACAGAGAACAACAAGGAGTATACACGCAAACATCAGGACTTAATGATAAATAATTAGTCATATCACACTTGTCCTGCTAACAAATCAAATTAATATCATGATAATTATGCTTCTAGGTAATAATATCACTTAAAATGTGTCACACAAACATAAATAATCTACTCAGTTTTATGATGACATTATAACAATCAAATCAAATCAAATAGATCTGAATTAAACGTCCGTTTCATCATCTGAAGACGACATCAGTGACGTCTCCATCAACATTTGATTTACCATTTTTATTTGATTCAACATTTTTATTTAGCCTATTCACCCAAACAACTCCGAAACAAAACTAACAAAAGCATATACTACGAGCACAACCTAATTATTTTTGTACTTTCAATTATGAGAGTTATTGCTGGTCTTCTATTTAAAGTAAGCATTATTATTTCCCGTAGTGGGATTATCGATAGTCTCCGACTCGGTGGTCTGTAATAGACTGCAGGGCACTTTGTGTAGAGTAAAGCTGTAATAAGCTTAACCCCGATCTTTGTTACCGTAGTGCTTGATTGTGTTGAGCCGTCTTAAAGAGAAGCCTTGTGCTTCTGAACCTTGACGTTAAACACACTCATACCTACCTGCCCTTCCTGTAGTAACAGTATGTCAGTTATAGCAGTAAGATGTATGTCAGGTTGGTTACTGTACGATAACTAATAATTATCCGCTAAACCAGTGTAATAAGTTGTACATAAGTAGGCTTATCAGATTCTATAGATTTACCACATGTAACAGATAAAAATAAATTACTGATAAGATATACTTAATTGTAGTGCCTCGATGATACCACAAGAATATCGAAATAGGCCTAGGCCTATACGAAATAGCGTTCTCTGTCCAGTAATGATTATAATAAGCGAAATTATGTCTATCAAAAGTTAGGTGCATCATTAAGTTATCAAAATTCATTATAAAGAGTAATAAAAAGTGTTTCTTACATAAAATTTCAAATTAGTTAAAAATATAATAACACGGATAGGATATGTAGGTCGAAATAATATAGTAATTGACAAGATTCAGGCCGATTTGTTACAGAAAAAGACACTCTGCAGCAACGCTGGATACATGCCTATGAAATATGCTAGCTTTTACAGGTAATGCTATCGGAAAAGGCAATTTGAAAAATAAATTAAATGACTAGAAAAATACAGCACAACCAAACTATGACTTGGTTAATTTTGTTGATATAAATTATGGTTGATACACATCAACCAATCAAGCACCCGAATTTGAGCGTAGGTTAATTCTTAAATTTTTGACCCCATTTGGGTTTAGAGGCAGCTATGGGCCCCGGAGATATATGATTTCAAAGTTAACTAACAGTGTCAAGAGTAGGCCAACGTCTGCATGAAGTAAATTTAATTACTTTAACTTAAAAATTGTTAAACGCTAAGCGCTAATATATGAATAAATTAAAGCCTACGCTAATAAAATTCTATAATATCTAAATATTTTATTCATGATGCCTATGTAAATAATCGACTAATTCACGAGTATTTTAAATCAAAAGTGTAAAAAGAACTCATGTCGGTTTAAGAATTAGTACAGTTGAAGAACGCTTAATTTCACCATCGTTCGTTTGGTCATTATCGTTTTGTTCAGCAGAATATGCCTGATTGTATTGTTCGTATTGTTGCATTTGTTGTTGTTGCCACTCCTGTTGTTCCATCTGTTGTTGTTGCCACTCTTGTTCTTGTTGCTCATAACCGTCTAGATGTTGTTGTTGTTGTTGGTCACTGTAGGCCTGTCCATGTAATTGTTGCTGATGTTGCAGCAGCTGATGTTGCAACATCTGCTGATCCTGCAGTTGTTGCTGAAGTAACAACTGCTGCTGCTCCTGTTGCTGCTGTTGCATGAGCTTACGCTGCTGATATGGTCTCAACGGTTGCTGCTTCGCCCCCTTTTTAGCTACCGATGAAGGCATGATTGAAAGCTGGGTGGCACTTTTCTGGTTTCCATTTACCAGATTACTGGAGACTTTGGGGGCCTGTGGGAACCAGGAGGGTGGTTGTGAGTCAGTGATGGTCGGCGTCATGCGGTCTGAGGGGGTGGGGGTCGACCCCCCGGATGATAATGTGACCTTGTGGATGGATTTGAAATCATCCAGAGGAGGAGTTTTCTCTCGCGGTGGAGTGAATCTTATGAGTTCCTGTATAAAATTAAAATAACATAAGCAATAACGTCAGTTATAGTTGTAAAAATATTCTATCGATCAATGAGATTTTAACCTCCGATTTCTCATCTGAAGGCGATGCCAGGGGCGTCACTGTAGACTGTTGATGTGCAGTGCATGATGTACCACAGAGTTTCTCCCAGGTCAATTGTTGTGGATCCGACCCGACCCAATCCGAGGACTGTTGTGTAAACAAGGCTGTTATGTTTATTGGGGAATATACTGTAGGCCTATTATATTACTAACTGACATTGATAGACCTATATCATTTTACGGGGCTAATAAAAAATACGCAAATAGTAAATACGCAAAAAATACGCATAAGATCAGTCACATAAAATTAATTTCAAGGTATAACTTATTTTAATCTACAACATAACCATTGTTACCCTAGCAGGTTTATCAAAAGCATAACTATAATAACCCTAGCAGGTCTCTCCTCATACAGATCTTGTTCCGGTTCCTGATCTCTCTGACTCCACAGTTTGCGCACATTTCTCGCTTGCTTGATTGAAATCCTCTCAGGAGCAAAATCAGTCTCTCTGAACACGTCCTCACGGACTGTTGGATCATTCTCGAAAACACCGGAGCCCGGTGCCTGCTGCATCTCAGAGATCCAAGCTGATTGATCCTTCTGCGGTCCATACTTTGGCGAAGCGCTTTCCAGTTCCTGTGTTTTCCAGTGCTGCACGAGGTTTCTCGTAACTCCAGCTTCAACCATGTCTGGAACGTATGCGTCACCCCGAATTATATCTCCGCTTAGTTGTCGCGGCTCGTTTTCCACCACAGAAGGTCCTTCTGCCAGGTCTATCTCTATCTGCTCCTTTCTCTCACGTGGTGTGTCCTGGTCGTTGTTTTTGAAACGATTGGAGATGTTTTTAATCATTCCTCTCTGGCTCACAACTTCATCCAGACTGTCAGACTCTTTAAAAACATCCTGGCGTTGCACTGGTGTGTTTTCACGTATTCCTGCATCACTCATGTCTATCTCTGCCTCCAGTCTGAACGCTTGCTTCTGTACATTTACTTCTGGACGGTTCTGCCACATCTGTGTCTTGGACCTGGTATGTCCTCTCGATAGTTCTAGTATTTCCTGCTGTTGATCACATTCTCTAAATATGTCCTCCCTCTTCGTTGGTTCATTCTCCACGACACGGCCTTCATCTTCTGCAAGATTTACAGGTGCTCGTTCTATTTGATATTGCTCAGAGCCTTTGTTCTTCCACTGGCTGGTAAGATTTTTCGTAATCCCTCTTTGAATCATTTCAGGCTGTAGCTGATCACTTTCTCTGAAAACGTCTGCTCTTATTGCCGGTTGATTTTCAAACACTTCATCGCCACCTTCAGCAATATTTATGGGAGATCTGTTGATTACAAATTCTTCGTTTCCTTTGTTCTTCCACTGACTTGCTAAATTTTTAGCCATGCCACGCTGCACTACCTGCTCCTCAACATATTCACCTCTGACTATGTCAGTCAGTTTTACAGGCTCATTTTCTGCTATTCGGCCTTCATCTTCCGCCATGTTTATTGGTTGTCTGTTGATCTTAAATTCTTCATTTCCTTTCGATATCCATTGAAATCTCAAATTCTTTGTCATACCAATCTTAACCCGATCTTGCTCGACGTCACCTTCCCTGACCACATCGCTACGAACAGTTGGTTCATTCTCTGCCACCTTTCCTTCTCCTTCCGCCACATTGATAGGGGCTCGATTAATAACAAATCCACCTGCTCCCATGGTCTTCCACTGATTGGTCAGATTTTTCGCTAATCCCTTCTGTATTTTATCTTCAGAAGTGTTATATTGTTCGCTAATGATATCGCCACGTACTTGCGGCTCGTTTTCAGCAACCTTGCCTTCATCTTCTGCTAGGTTAATAGGTGCACGGTTTATTGTAAACTCTTCTGAACCCTTAGTCTGCCAAGCAGACTTAAGATTCTTTGCCATTCCTCGCTGTATTACTTTATCAATGGCTGGTTCTTCTTCACGTATAACATCGGTTCTCGTAGTAGGCTGGTTTTCTGATACTGTTCCCGCATCTTCAGCAATATTAACAGGAGGACGATTGATCACGAATCCATCGGAGCCTTTTGATTTCCACTGTTTTGTTAAATTCTTAGTCATTCCGCGCTCTATTTGCTCTGTATTCGTGTCATCTTCTCTAAACACGTCGGTTCTTTGAATTGGTTGACTTTCTAGAATTTTTCCTTCATCTTCTGCTAGAACAATAGGAGATCTAGTTACTTTAAATTCTTCACTTCCCTTTGTTTTCCACTGATTCATTAAATGTTTTGTAGTGCCTCGTTGAATTAGTTCATTCGGTTGGGCCTCCTCTTCCCGTAATATGTCTGTTCTCTTCACTGGCTCATTCTCCACAACCCTTCCCTCATCTTCTGCAATGTTTATGGGCGATCGATTTATTTGAAATTGTTCTGATCCTTTTGATTTCCACTGATTTGTCAGGTTCTTAGCCATTCCCTGTTGAACTCTCTCTTCCACATACATGGTCTCTCGCACAACGTCATCTCTCTGGATTGGTTGATTCTCCACTGTCTTATCCTCGCCTTCAAGTATGTTGATTGGTTGGCGCTTGATGTTCGTTTCATCCGAACTAATGTTTTTCCATTTCTCGGTTAAGTTTCTTGTCAAACCAGATTTGATTCTGTCTTCTTCTGTATTATATCCTGATCGTACAACATCAGGATTTGTTGTTGGCTCATTTTCTGCCACTTTTCCTTCGTCCTCCATTATATTTATAGGCTTTCTTTCTACTTTAAATTCTTCAGAGTTCTTGTCTACCCATCTTCTAATTGCTCCTTTTGTGCTGCCGCTCTCAATTCTTTGTTGTTCTGTAGTGTTATAACCTTCTGTGTAGTCCGTTCTCTCTGTTGGTTGATTCTCCGAGACCGTTCCAGAATCTTCGGCCAAATTAATAGCTTTTCGATCTGCTTTGAATTCTTCCGTGCCCTTGGTCTTCCATTGCTGCAGCAGACTTTTGGTTGTGCCACTTTGTACCGCCTTTGTGTCATCAACATAGACATCTTCCCTTACAACGTCATCTCTAACTGAAGGCGTATTTTCTAGAATCTTTCCCTCATCCTCCGCTATTCTGATGGGACTTCTCTCTGCTGTAAACTGTTGGTTAGGTTTGTCCTTCCACTGACTTACTAGAGTGTTGGTAAAGCCACGTTTTATCGCTGCACTCTCTACGGGTATAGAATCCTCTCTGACCACATCCTCTCTTGCTACTGGATTATTTTCCGCCACTCTACCTTCGTCCTCTGCAATTATAATGGAGCTTCTCTTATTCTTAAACTCTGCCGAACTGTTAGTGATATATTGTTGTTTAATATTTTGAGCAAATCCTGCTCTAATTGTTCTAATGTCATCCTCGGTATCGTACTGTCTTACCACATCATCCCGAACGATTGGCTGATTTTCAGAAACATGGCCTTCTCCTTCGCAAATGTTAATTGGCGTTCGTTCTTTAGAGTACTGTTCATTAGCCTTGCCTGACCATTGTGAAAGAAGAGCTCTGGTGGTACCTCGCTGGACTTGATCTACCTCAGGGTTATATTCCCCTCTATGAACATCATCCCTAGCAGTTGGAACATTTTCACACACCCTTCCTTCGTCTTCAGCTAAAATAATAGGCGCTCGTGGAATCACTTTCTCTTCTGTAGCCTTGTTCATCCACTGAGTTCTCAGACTTTTTGTGGCGTCTAGTTTTATCTGATGCGCAGTCTCGTCAACATATTCCTCTCTTACCACATCGTCTCTTCTAATCGGCTGATTCTCAGAAACTGAACCGTCCGCTTCGTACACGTTGATTTGTTTACGTTCACCTTTAAATTCTTCTGAGCCCTTTGTTTTCCATTGACCCAGCAAAGACTTAGTTGTACCAAGTCTAACTTGTTCTGTTTCCAACATCTGATCACCTTCTCTTACGACGTCAGTTCTCACAGTGGGCTCATTTTCCAAGATCTTTTCCTCTGCCTCTGCAATTACAATCGGGCTTCTAGTCGTACGATATTCCTGATTTCCGACGTTGGCCCAGTGCCCAAGGAGAGATTTTGTTGTTCCTCTTTGAACAACTTTCTCCGGCGGAGCTTCTGCTTCTCTCACAATGTCAGTCCTCTGGATAGGATCATTCTCAGAAACACGACCATCGTCTTCCGCTAACACAATCATCCCCTTTTTGGGTGTAAATTCTGTGTCACCTTTACATTTCCACTGAGATACCAAGGACTTTGTAAATCCTGCATGTATAGAAGGTTCCTCTGCGGAGAGGTCTACAGCATTTATTACATTTGTATTTCTGGTTGGATTATTCTCTGACACACTTCCAGCATCTTCGGATAAATTTATAGGCTTTCTCTCTGCCACGTATTGTTCTGCACTTTTCAATTTGTATTGGCTGAGAAGATTTCTCGCGAGTCCACTTTGTATGGCATCCCCATTACCAACGTCAGTTTCTCTAACAACATCGTTTCTTCTTAGAGGTTCGTTTTCCAAAATCGATCCCTTCTGACCTTCAGTAATATCGATGACTGATCGACGATTGGATTGACCTTCATCTGACCCCATAGTGTTCCACTGATTCAACAGATTCCTCGTTGTTCCAGTTTGTACTTCATCACCTTCTCCATTGACGGTATCATCCTCTCTAATGACGTCTGATCTTCTCGTTGGTTTACTCTCGCACACAATACCATCACAAGCTTTAATGTCTCTTAGTGAAAAAGGCATCCTTTCTTGAGGTGCTACAGGTTCCGTTCCTTTCTTTGACCACTGGTCGAGCATATCTTTAGTTGTTCCTTTCAGTATTTGACCATCCAGCCCTAGTCCTTCCTTTGCGGTGTTATCCTTAGATTCCATAGTTTGCCACTGTGATAACAGGGATTTCGTAAAACCTCTCTCAATGGCTGCTTCTTCTTCAGAGGCACCAGCCTTCACAACTCCTTCAAAAGTCTGTGGTTCATTCTCAAAGACTCCGGAACCTGGGGTCATCTCATAGGTTAACGACCTTTTCTGAGGACTCTGAAACTCCGACAAGTTGCCACTTTCAAACATTTTACGAACGTTTTTTGCTATTTCTGGCGGGGCAACCTTTTCCACTTCTTGGCGATTGACTGGAATGTCTTTCTCGGCCAGCATGCTTAGGTAATTTGACTTGGAGTCCACACCGGTGCAGGCCATCACGAGGGCTAGCTAACAACACAATCAAACATAGAATGCATTAAAGTATAAAAAGGTTAAGAAGAATATAAAGTCAGTTTGATTGTATAATTAACTAATAATTTATTATTATGAATGAGAAAGAATTTGAGCTAACATGCCAGAGAGCAAATAAGTAAATTATAATATTTTTAATTATCAACTTCCTTTTCTTCATAAAGAATTAGTCTAAAATTGAACATTGACAAGTTTACATGAACCAGGACGTGCAGATCTTTGGTATGTGTTTTGTATATGGCTATTAGCTGTCATATCTTAACGATATAATAAACATTATATAATTCTTTACCCTCCCTCTCTCAGTGCACTGCTTAACGTTAGGCCCATGGCATACAACTTTAGAGTTTATAAGTCATATTTTCTTGGAGACAATTTTGCTTTCTGAGGAGTCTCCATAACCAGTGATTGCGTTGATCGACTTCAACACGGGCAGCTTTTTGTTGGTCTATTCTGATGTTTGCGGATCCAACACGACTAAATTAGAGACCTATTATACTCACAATATCTTGTTCTTTCAGAACTGGAGTGGATTCATCCTGACGTCGCTGTTTGTCATCCAGCATCCTAACAACACAAGCAACAACTCCGCGTATTTTAAATGAATTAATTAATTAGTTAACTCGTACCATAGTAATGTCTAGATGTGTATCCACTACCTAAGGCATATATTTTTAACTACACTTTTATAGCAGTATCATGATCGGTTACCGGTGTTCGAGGCTACTTTACAAGCACATGCTGCTAATTTTTATGTCTTAGGAAAGCAGCCTGGAAACAATTTACATATGTATGTTATTTGTTCAAGCTTTAAGTGCGAGATATTTAATGGTCAGAGTGTATTTTACTAATTTAGAGAATATGAAAAAATAAGAATGGTGTTTGCCTTATATAAATGTTTTCATATAGCATGCCTAATCGACGATGGATGGACGAAGCAGATATTATTTACATAAATCGATAATTATTTTTCTACCAAACTTGGAGGGTAGAAGTCTGTAAAATATTTCTTACAGATCTTGAGTTTTTACGAAGTTATTGAGATTTCGCTAGGGGTTTTTTAAACTCAGAAACTAATTAATTTCGCAGTGTTGTTTTCAATTTCAAATATAATTTGACCTACTTGTCCCACTCTCCGTCCAGTTTCTTAGGCTGTCGAATGACTTGTGGAATCTTGATCGCTGTATCCGGTCTCTTCTCGTATCGGTTCTTTATATAATCCACTGCTGTGTTCCTACCTAACATACATAAACTGAATGTTACACAATACAATACAATACAATACAGTACAATACAATACAATACAATACAATACAATACAATACAATACAATACATACAATGAAGTGCAAAAGGACATTTTATAGCGCATCTAGGCCTATGTACTAGACATCTCAGAAGCGCTTTTTGGGACAGTTAAGGGAAAAGTAGCCTAACCTGTCATAGGCCACACTCAGAGTGCCAAGAGAGCATTATAATGCGGGAAGCGAAGATACCCGATTAACCTGGCATGCACTCGTGTCCAAGGGTGCTAGCATTATTCCTTATCGCTTGACCTGGACTTTGAACCCAGGACTCTTCAATCACTTGGGCAAAAGCGCAGCACTCTAACCATTCGTCCACAACGACACCGCAATACTCATATGTGTGCCCTATGTCTATTAGCTTATAGACCAAAGCTCAGTGAACTACAGTTCTTTACATATGATAAATATTAAATAGATTTAATGTGTTTCTCTATTTTTCAGAGTAAATGCATCAGTCACAAGGCCAATGATTCTGCTGCTGCTATAGGCCTACATAATCTGCACATAGGTTTCTAATATTATATTCAACTCGCAGCTACTCGTGCAGCAACTAGCCAAACAATAACACATGCGATGATGGGGGAAGACGATTTATGCCAAAGTTTTGTTTCCAGACTCCGGCAGAAACGTTCAGTCATTATGAGCACTACTGATATTTTCTCTTCTTTTCCGTAAAAACTCTACACAATATCTAGAATTCACGTGCACGAAACTTATTTTCTTAACTTAGATTAATAGTAGGCCTATATTATTCTAATAGTCATACGAAGAATAATGATGATAAGAATCAATGCCTTCAGCTTTCGCGGCCTACTAACCTTAATGCACTCAAGCCGCTTCAACTGACTGCCCCAAGCATTCCATGTTCTCAATTTATGCAATCTCGACCATCTAGTTACAGCCTTCAGCAGGCTGCTGCTTTACTCTCCATTGCTAAGAGAACTATAGGCATGGCGCTCTGGCCATTGACGAATATTGGCTTTCTCGACAGATGGAAATAGGAGTAATACTAAATACATAAATTACTGAAAAATGTAAGGATCTGACATCGATCCACACTGATCTAATTAGTAGGTTTGTTCAGGTATTTCACTAGCCATCCGGGAATATCTTCCGACTCCGTTTGGATGAACTAACTCTTGTAACCTATGCTGTCTGTAACGTCCCTGATATTGTCGTCGGATGATGAACCAAACGTTAAATCGTTATTAAAATTTTATTCCAAACTTAGTTATGCACTGGAGTTAATGGGAATAATAATACAACTTCTTGAAAGACATCGTTCCATTTCTAAAATTAATTTATTATTCTATACAATTAAATAGCAAGCGAGACTAACCTAAATCAGCCCCAGGGGACAATGGTTGACTGTCCGGCGTCTACAATGCACACATATCAATCAATCAATCAATCAATCACTGAGGATTTAACGTCCGGTTGTCGATGTCAGGGACGTCGATGTCAGGGACCCGAAGGCGATGTCAAGGACGTCCCGGGCGGAATGTGAAACTACAGACAGCTTCCAACCTCCAGAACACAAATGCACAAGTCGAAGAGAAATCGAGATCCAAAAGAGTGCAGGTCCATTATCCAAGCAAGAGAGTCTGTTGGAACAGATCGAAGGGGAGAAGAGATGAGTTTTGATCTTGCCCTGGAAAGTAGTAATGCATATACAAGATCGCTAATCTTGTGGAAAAAATTCCATAATGTTGGAGAAGCATGTGATCGTTATGTTATGTAATGTCATACAGTAGCATCATATTATGCAATATGCAGTCGATAAGAACTCAATGTAAATTAAACAATTAAATACGGTACTTAGGCTGAAGTTGTGCCTAATAAAGACGCTAAACAAGTTAATGTTTCTTTTGGTGAGGTTGACTAAAACTAATGGAATATTCTTATAGATATTATTAGTAATTTTAATTTAGTGGTTCGTGGATAGAGAAAAGGGTCAAATAGCCAATTCAAAATCAGTCAGTGAGAGAAATAGATACGCTAAAATTGATATACTTTGGTCCTATAAAAAGATCAGATGGCCTGTTGGGTATTGGAGAGTGCAATAGAAGGAGAGAGAGGCCAAGAATGAGATGGATGGATGGAGTACAAGAGTTGAGAGGTCTAGGGCTCTAG
>JAQFZF010003529.1:0-11285 GCA_034695365.1 Enchytraeus norvegicus
GGTGGGGGGGGGGGGGGGGGATTGAAGCCCCTGTTTATTGGTGACAATTTTGCTTATTTTTTAGCTGAGTAGCCTACACTACATTTATGGTAAATATTTCTAAAGTTAAAGCTTATGATTAATCGTAAGTCTTTGATCAATCGTATTAATTAAATAAACTCAGTCACCTGAAATCAAACTTGAAAGGGTAATGCTCAAAAAACTTCCGTAGGCAACTGGGGGTGCGGGGTGGGATTGGACCCTGTGAGGACTCCCGCAAAATCTAATTTTATAAAAGGTCAAAATGGACGTATTAGATGAAACGGTCTACCAAAAATTGTTGCGCGCAATATTTTTTTAAGGGGCGTCTAAAAATATCTTGCCTCCGGACGCCTGGGGCGAAGTTACGCCACTGTTTAGGATAGAACTGCGCCTGATATACATGTATATAGGCCCATAGGTTAAGTTTTAATTTACCCGTGTTGGATCCGGGAAACTTGAGAATAGGCCAAATGAAAACTTCATATGTTTCGTAAAAGCCCACTAGCGCAGATATCTTCACACTGAAGAAGCAACAGGAAACCACCTCGGAAGTCAGAATATATATTCCCAAGAAAAAAGGTTATATTTTAGGTGTGGTAAAGGCATGGCCTTCTTGATGAGATCAACTTGATGATCGATGGAGTGCGCGGGATAGCAGACTGTTTTTCAGAATATGTACATAGGACCTGCCATTTGGCAGAGCACTAGAGAGAGAGAGAGACATATATGTTAATGCAAAACAATTAAATATTTACATGGGTTAACTGCTCAAATTGAAAACCGTGTGGCACGATGTTGGTTCTATTCGTTCAGTATTGGGTCAGGGAAACTTGAGAATAGATCATCGACAACTACGTGTTTATAAGAGACGACTAACGTAGATGCTGCAGGGAAGTGCCCCATGATTTATGCGTTCTAGAAAAATAGGCCGATCAAATTCCAAACTATGGCAAATGTTCTGACACATCGGCTGTGAAAACGAAGGCTAGGCTATCTTGCCCTTAATTTTTCTTAAAGCGCCTCTTAGATACGTAAAATATCGATAGAGGCGCATTAAAATGTATTACTTACGCATTCTGTACTGTGTCCAAAAGTTTATTTATAATTATTACGCTCGCATCCCAGGGCTCGCCCGGCACTGATATAGCCGGTAGGCCGCGAAACGGACGTCAAATTCGATTTTAGCTTTACATGAATCTATTTACTCTCAATATTGCTAATTGTCTCATTTATGTTGAACGACGAAGTCGACAGCACACTTTCAACCTGACCAGTCGGTCACATGCTCGAAGAATCAAGCCGCTCAAAATGTAATCAAATATGAATCGGATACTTGTCATTGATCTCGCCGGATGGCGAGATAGCCGGGATTCGTTTCCAAATTTGTCTAGATAGTTGCAGTTACCAGAGCGTGTCTTGGTAAATGTACACCGACTGCTCTATTATAGCAATGGAGAGTAAAGTAGTTTAAGGCTTGCAACTAAAAGGGTCTCCAAAACTGGGCATTGAACCTGCGACCTCATGATTCAATGCTACCATTAGACCACTAAGCCTCTCCGGAATAACATAGTTGAGAGAACGGTTGTCACACTTTGATTACTTTATTATAATTCCTAGTTCCCCGGAATGAGGAAAAATATAAAGTTTTATTTAAATTATTTCGTTTCTTGAGAGCGCCAGCGAGAGAAAGATGGCACTCGCGACGGAGTGACCATATAGTAATTTCTTATAGCCGAAACACTACATTACACTTATACTATGTGACGATAATTTGAAAGCTTCGAAATCGAATAATAGAAGAAACCTAATGGACCGGAATTCATATCAAATATTGGAGAAAAAAATTCCTTCTATATTCTAACAATAGATTGTTGAGGTGATCTGGAATACGCCCATGCTCCCCAAACAATGGCAGGTCCAGCAATTTCTTAGTGTGAGAGAGCCCTGTAGGGGCATATTTTGTATGGGGTCATGGCACTCCTCGACCTGAGGGACCGGGGAGGGGTCATGGCAAGGGGCAAATTATGTAATTTCAAAAGGGGGTCGGGCATGCTTAAATGGAGGAATATGACTTTTAAAAAGGGGGGTCCGACCCCCAACCCCCCGGTAATTCCCACCCTGGGCCATGGCCCTTTCGATTTGACAATTCCCCACCCCCTCAATTTGCATCGATTTAACCTGCACCCTCGAAATAAAATGAATGTAGAAATACTTGCCTTTACCAACCCCCTCCCCAACCCCCACCCCCCTCAAAATTGCCTAGATAAGCCATTACACTCATTGAAGTGCAAATATGAAATAATACTTTCTATAACTTCACTAACATCAATAGAAATAATCGAAGAGTAAATATTTGATTAGAGAAGAGCAAAGAGAGAAGAGTAAAGCAATGTCACCAGAATTATGGGCGTGGTTTCTCATGTGACGTATGTCACTATCAACCAATCAGAGAGAGGATCATGTTACTAGACTCCGCCTTAGTCGTATGTGTAACCAAGGGTGACCAATACTGGAATGAGAGACAGGGAGGCATTGCAAACAATTCGCTGCTACAGAATACACTGACAATTTGCTATTACGTATGAATATTAGGCAAAAATCGGCATAGAAATTCTCACCTGGAAAGATGGAATAAGATTCGCCGTCACGGTTGAATAGCTTACTCTACAGCACGGTTGATTTGCAATCCGGAGGCCATGGATACAGAACTCAGATTAGTTCAGATTGGATAGCGTAGTCGGTAACAAGCTTGTTCGATAAGCAGGACGTCACGGGGGCGAATCCCAGCCGGGTTCGTCTCTTACAGTATCCTTCAATACGGAAACAGACGTTAAAATTAGCGTTACAACATTTGTCAATCAAATTCATTCCATCAAGTCAATGAAAATATAAAGTATATTTCTGTCAATTAATTGGAGATCTTTGATATTATCATGGTGATAGCAAAACAGGCGTTGAATCCGTAATTTCGCATATAATGCAGCGTCCCTGATATCGTCGTTAAATGATGAAACGGACGTTAAATTCGCATTTAATTTCGCACTGATTGGTTTGAATTAAATAGCAATAAGTTCTTGCACGGTTTCTGTTCTCTGTAATCTTCTTTTTCAGAACCTGTGATTTGCTAACCGGTTGCTTTTCGCAGTCGTCGGATCCTAAGAAACACGTCAGGCGTCGGTTGGTCTATTCTCAAGTTCCCCGGAGTCCGGACCAAGCACGGGTCAATCATTACAACCCGGGAAATGATGGAATATAAGCATTGCTTTTATAATTACCGATAATCAGTATGTGCGGGGTTCGAATCCGAGGCTCGCCCGTCACTGATATCCCTTTCGAGAGATGAAACTGACGTTATATTCTGCTTTAGGCTTTTTAGACTTTTAGATATTTACTTTTATAATTGCCGACTTTATGAATAAAAAAGACTTTGTTTGCGTACTTGACCAGTGTTGACTCCTGTTCTCGTTCAACACTTGTGACTAAGCTACGATTGATTCTAACTCGCCGTCTCACTCACCAGTAATGTGGTTATTTATATATATTCAGATTTTAATATTATGATTTTGATTTTGATTTTAAAAGTGCCACGTAAGTGCTGCGAAGCCTGTGGTTGCTTTGTCTGTCTTTTCACGTGACTGTTATTATCTGCATATTGATTTTGTTTGGTTTGAGTGAAGGATGTCGAAGAATTAAAATTTAATAAAAATACAATTAAAATAAATAATTGTGTTTGATTGGATCACAACTAAGCTGGAGCGCAGAATAGTCCATCGATTGATGATTTGAACAAATGATTGATAGATTGTTGGATTGATTGATGGAACGATTGGTTTAATGATTGGCTTAATGATCGATTGCATGAGTGATTGATTATAGACGTTGACCCCTGCACTGACCGTTTTCTCACTTCTATGCTTCACTCCATCTCTCATTTCAAACGGTATCCTTCGATACAGAAACAGACGTTAAACTTAGCTTTACAGCTGTTTACTTTACCCCATTGTTTCTAGAATTGTTTTGAGAGCACTCTCAGCACAGTATGGTCAGTATAATCAATTACGCCCGGCCTATCTAGCTGACCCCATACACAGTATGGTCAGTATAATCAATTACACCCGGCCAATCACTCTCCCAATCTATCTAGCTGACCACTAATTATCTCTGACGCCTGGCGCCACCATCGACCACTCTCTGATGTTCTGTACAGTGGCGCCCCGCGGGAATAAAGAAATAGAATCCTGTCGACTTGCGCCGTCCCGGTGAATAGATAGATTCCTGTCGACCTGCGCGCCCTGGGGACTAACTTGTTTATTAACATCTAACAGACTCTCACAGGTCCTAGCAGGGTAATAGACTTGCACGACGATGTGCTAAAGGTCATTAAATGCTTTCTTGGTTGCTCGAGTACTGGGATAATTCCAGATCCCTTTAACCGTCCCCCCGCCTCACCATCCGTGATCCCCGTCTTTCCTACAAATCCATCCCCAAATCAACCCTCTTTTTCCACCCCTAAATTTCTCCTCGGAGCTTCCTTCACATTTTTTGTGCCAATATTTGGTCAATCGCCCAAACCATCACCACTTTGCCCATGAAGACATTAATTTTTTCATGATATGTCAGACAAAACTTGAGAGCTAGGATTATAATTAGGCCTCTAACAAAGATTATAATAATTATACAACCAAGTCAATACTGACTCATAGTACGAAGGTGATCATGTTTCTAAGCGCTTTCAGCGCACAGGTGACAATTGTCATTAATATAGTGGCAAGGTCGCCAGCCTCACCTTAGATAAATTACGATCATAGGCCAGATCCATGTTTAACCTTCGCAATCTTCTGAAGTAATCACCTATTACGTACTAATTGCTAGAAGTAACTTGGTTTTGACTCCCATGGATTGGTTACCTGTTAGTGTCGTTGGTAATTTTATAAAAATGTACACCTCTTTATGTTATAAAATTATATTGTATTACACTCATTATATTGGAGGCCTATTGTTGCAAATCTAGTCTTGTCAAATTCCTCTTTTCTTGGTTACCCAAAACAAACACATTTGGGTAAAAATTTGGGATTTGAACATGCCATCTGGAAGTGCAAGAGAAAGAGAGAGAGAGAGAGAGAGAGAAAGAGAAAGAGAAAGAGAAAGAGAAAGAGAGAGAGAGAGATAATGTTGTGTTCTTGTTTTGAAGCCAGGTCCGCACTCAGTTTTGATTTTAGGCATGCTTAGGAGGGGAATTTTTCCCATAAACTCTAAAATTCCCCCCTGGAATTATGTAGCACAATGTATTACTATCAATTGTCCCCACAAGACGCATTTTCCTTAAGAAATTTAAATTCCCCCAAAGGCAGGAGTCTAGATTGGACACTATCCTTGAGTCCATAGTGTGATAGATGGACAAGGGGGCCTGTAATATTTGTTAGCAGAACATGTTGAACAGGGAAAATTTGTACGTATATTGCTATTTTCTTTGCTTGCTTTTCACCGCGATGATCGACCTCGTACTACGCGCTACCCCAGTGTGGTGACCGACCTCGCGGTGACTGACACCGCGCTGGGTCCCCCGGTATATCCTCTGACAAAGTCTTAGTCCCTCCTTTAGCCCCCCCCCCTCAGAATTTTTTGTCTAAAACCGGCACTGAACGAGCAGCTAAGAGGAGTGGGGGAAAGGTGAACAAGGTGGGGTTAGCTTGTCAGTCTGAAAGCTTTCGTTGCTTTCCTCTGTAAGTTACCGGGCCACAGTTGTGAAATACAGTCAAGTAAAAAAAATTCAGTAAAATACATGCATTTTTTCAAAAATATAAAATGCATAGAATTCAATACGACAAAGTAGAAATAAAATACGCTAAAATACTGTATTTAAAGACATATAATATATAAAATAAGTATTTCACAACTATGAGTTACTATATATAAATCTGCAGTTGTGCGTACTGCTGCTGTATCTGTTAATGAGTCCGACGGCACATGTGATACTGCCACTGATGTAGGTGAAGCTGCTGCTGTATTTTTTAATAAAGCAGCAGCAACAGCAGATGAACGCGTAACTCTTTCTGAAGTTTTCTGAAAAACATTACTTCAGCATCTGTTATTAGATGAGACCTCGAAATATATATCTTTCGAGGTCTCATTTTTATGAAGATCCCATTTGTCTTCAAGACAAATGGGATCTTCATGATTAAACTTTAACTAACGAGTTAACTAAAAGTTAACTCGTCTTTTGTTCTCACTGTGCACATTCCAATGCCATTGAACTCGATATATGCTCTCCATATCAGAAAATCTGAACTATATCTCGAAACAACAAGTTTTCGAGCAGTATAGAACAGACCCCTGTAGCGGCACAAGGAGCATGAATATACACTTGGAGAAACGTGGAAGGAGGGCTACATCAAATTGTCACAGGGTAGACCATATAAATAAAATAATCCGTCGGAATAGGATTTTGTCGAATCAACAGATAACATCTGGATTGTCTGTCGCTAATCAAACTACTACGCCGTTACTCGCTAAAAATATCTTTGTTAGACGTCAAGAATCTCAATGCAAATATTCTCGCTATCGTAATAGGCGAATTCATACGCTCGAAGAATGATGGCGGCTATTATATAATATATGATCCTGCATAGAATTGGTCGTTTAAGACAATCAATCAATGCGAATTTAACGGCCGCATCATCATCTGATGACGACATATGGGACGTCAAATTAAAAATATACTTATATTTTACATGTTAAATGATATATCTAAAAGACAAGATGCCGAATTTAACGTCAGTGTCTCGTTTTCTTAAGTACCCATCAGTGACGGGCGAACCCTGGGTATCGAACCGCGAAGACTGAAAACTAAATCGGGTTCTCAACCAATGTGCTATTATAGCTCATTAAACAAGGCCTATATGAAAGTTTTAAAATAATTTTTTTGTTTAAAAGAAAAATTTAAATTTTATGTAAATTTCATTAAGGTAAATTTTTTATTTTGAACTTGGGCCTACACTTTTGTAATTGTACTACACAACTTTTCTTTTTGAAGAATCTACGAAATTCTACTTATCAAAATCATCAAAATGTGATAATGATTATCCCGATAAAGTTTCTGAGGTGATTTTTGTTAAGTATCTACCTATCTGAGTATTTTATATTTTGTAAACTATATATTATTAATTGTAATTTTGCTTGTTAGTGATTTGGAAGATGTAAAGTCTGATCGCCTGCATTTGGACATTTGGTAAGTTCTCAACTCTTAAGATTTATATATATGCACACATGTAATGATATATACATGTATATGTTTAGAGCATTTTAATTTATTAGAACATTTTAATTTAATTTTCATGCATTTTATGCTCTTGCTTATTTTTGGTTTATTTTATGTTTAGGCTACTGTGTTTTGTGATGTGTATTGGGTGTTGCTTGTAACAATCTGCGAGTGTCAGATTGGTGATAATACACGAATATTATATATTTTCAAAGTTATGTATATCAAAGAACAATATTTTGGTGTAAATGTACAAACTTCGTTCTTTACTCGAAGCACCTTGTGTCTTTCTTCTCTCTCAGTGCAGTGTCTAATGGAAGGTCCATGGCTTACGAGGGGTCTCCTTATCGCTGACCTCAGCGACTGCGTTATTGGGCTTCTAAAAGCCCTGTGAGTTCGTATCAAAACGATTCCGGAATGAATCGTGGCCCGGCTACTCGATATCTTTTAGATTGAAGGAACCACTAAAATAGACCAAAACTGATTGAATGATTGATTGATTTACTGATTGATGCCATGCAGGGACCACGACGATGACACATCAGTGATGGACTCAGCCCGGAAGTTGAACGAGGTGAAGGGGTTTAGGGGTTTAGGGCGATACTTCAAACAGATTGCTCAGTCAGCCAGGACGAGTCAGGACGAGACCCTGGATGACTTCCTGGGATGTGTGGATATATTGCTGACGGTATGTGTGCCTCTGTGTAAGATATTCATACATAGTTGGTTAGTTATTTTATTTCAGAACTACAATATTGCAATCATATGCGATACACATTATCAGTGAACAGAGAACAAACATTCCTATTTACGAATTGAAAATGAGTCCTTTCATTATAAATAAAACAAAACTAATATGTGGTTTTAAGGTTGAGGGACCTTTCGGTCATCGAGCAGGGCCCATACATGTAGTCATATAAGATTACATAATACATATTCTCTTCTACAATTAATTAATAACCCTCGAATACTGAAAGTGTTAAATTAATGTAAGCTCACAATTACTTACAATTGCTGCTTACATTAATACTTAACCTGCTCATCTAACCTTATTGATTTAGCCTACTTTTAAATTTGTTTCTTTTTAATGATCACCTTGGTTCACTGTTTTTACTGATATGTCATATTCGTTATATCTTTTTATATGTTACTATAGTAAGAGTACAGGGTTATGATCTAACCCTTTTCTCTTCTATAGTGCATTAATAAATGTATAATAAAATTAATTTTGAGCTACTCAGTAATTAAGGCTTCCTCAATCCCCATATTCCTTATATTGACAGTGACAGTAGTTCTGTAAATCTGTTCATGCATGCTTCAATAGTTATAAATAATTCTTTGTTTTCCTGCAGCTTTATTAAATTATAATTTTGTGATACACAAATATAATGCAGGTACTGAGAGGCATAGGCAAACCACCTCTAAAATCTAATTATTTCTTGTTGTATGCAAAAGTGACTTGAGTCACTTGTTTGCTAAAAAAAAGATGAATCATTTGCCTCTTCCTCTATACAATAAATTTCAGATTATACAAATAGATTTCATCTTAAATCTATTTGTTTTAGGGAACTGTCTAATACTTTGCTGATTATGTAATTGAACAATATCAAAATTTTCACGAAATATTTTTTTGTCGGGGTATATTTATATTTGTATGAAACTAATATGATAAACATTTATGTACAATATATAAACATTTTCATGTCCCTGATATCGTCGTCATATGATGAATCGGACGTTAAACCGTCATTTGATTATGATTAAGCTATAGCTTATATAATTATAAATTTACACTGAAATCTGTTGGTTGGCAGGACGTTCCATCCACTGGATTGGATCAGTGGTATGATCTGAAAGGTAGAACAACCAAGTCATCAGTGGAGGGAAAGGTTCACCTCATTCTTAACCTCGGCACTTATGAAGATCGAGGTCTGAGCGAAGAGGAAGGGTTGTTTGAGATGAGAGAACATAGAGATCTTATGAGTGTCTTCATCAGGCACGAGTGTAATGTGGCCAAGGTAAATTATTAATATCAATCAATCTATCAGTCAGTCAGTCAGTCAATCAATCAATCAATTAGTCAGTCAATCTATGAGAGAATACAGAGACCTTATGAGTGTCTTTATCAGACACGATTATAATGTGGCCAAGGTAAGATACCATCATTCATTCACTCAATCAATCAATTAATCAGCCAATCAGTCGGTCAGTCAGTTAATCAATCTATGAGAGAACATAGAGACCTTATGAGTGTCTTCATCAGCACGAGTGCACAGTGACTAAGGTAATCTGTTAACGTCAATCAATTAATTTGTCAATCAACCAATGAATCAATTAGTTAAGCAATTTATGAGAGAACACCGAAAGCTTATGAGTGTTTTTATCAGGCACCAGTGTAATGTGGCTAAATTAGTATACTAGCACTCAATCAATTAATCAATCAATCAATCAATCAGTCATTTAGTTAACCGGTCCATCACTCAGTATATCAATCAATCAATCACATAGTAGACAAGGATTGAACACGTAGATTTATTGAGTGTCTACATCAGATATTAATGTAATGTATCCTATGTAAGAAAAATAACAAACATCGAACAATTTTATCCCAACCATAATGTGCAAAATATATCTATTTCAAATTTGAATTAATATTATTAGTTTTAGTATTAAGAATTTCATAAGATTGGCAGATCTTCTTAATAATAATCGAAGCATAATATAATTATAACATATTTGAAAAAAGGAAACATAGCTATTCAGCACGGCTTCCTATCTCGAACCATTATAACATTAACAGCCCATTATAGCTTGCACCACGCTAGCTATAATGGGCCTGTAGTGACATATTTGTCGTTTATTTTCAGTCATCTGCGGAGATATGGTCAGGTGACTTGTCAAAGGCCGCAAGAACAATCCTGCACCAGCATGCCATACAGGGTGATCTCAGTGAACTACAGCAAGCTGCCTGGTATATAGTATCTCTGTCTGTCTCTCTGTTTCTTTGTCTCTCTGTCCCTCTCTGTATGTCTCTCTGTCTCTCTCTCGCTCTCTCTTTCTCTCTCTCGCAGTGTTCTGCCTAATGACAGGTCCATGCCATAAAAGGTAACCTCAGTGAATTACTACAAGCTGCCTGGTAAACAATAATATCAGCGTTATTAAACGATAATAATAAACACATTTTTCTGAATATTTCTGCTGAGTTTTTATCAGATAAACAAACTTGTTTAAACGTGTTCTACTTTGTTGGAATCAATACTCTGATCGTTCTATCTCTTATCATCACAAATAATTATAATTGCTGTATTGTTTGCGTGCCATCTTGATAGAAGCTTTTTTCAAATATTCGTATATTCTCAAATATGACTGAACGCACAAGCCAGTTTTCTTTCTTAGTTTCTGTGTTTGTGTTTTTATTATTTTATGACCCATCGTTATCATACCTTTCCGTGTGAATGGGATGGGAGAGCAGCTTAGTTGTAGAACTGCTTAAGTAGACTTATTAGACTCCGTCACTGATGTAGCCGTCGGGCCGCGAACCTGACGTTAAATTCGGTCTTAGCCCTAAATTTCAACCAGGATCAATCAATAAGGATCTAACGTCCGGTTCCTCACCCGAAGGCTTTGTTTTATTCGTTGTATGAGTCGTAGCCTAATCGTCGAATATTGTGGTCATTCAATCTGAATTAAATACTTTGCGAATGGCCATTTCTGGTGAGAATTCCATGGTGCACTGGATAATAGAACAGTCCTAGCCTACATTAAATTTTGATTATTCAGTTTTGCAATTATTAATCCTCAAGACTCAAGTCAATTGCCTATCGTCCGACATACAATGCATGTATTTGACCTTTGTGTGTGTGTGTGTGTGGTTGAGGTTTATAGACGTTGTGTCATAACTAAATAATTTATGTATGTGTCTCCGAGGTCTCTACTTATGACCTCGGTACACACAGGGCAGAGCGCAAGTTTTAAGCTCGCAGGACATCGAAGTGCAATGATATCC
>JAQFZF010003530.1:0-11285 GCA_034695365.1 Enchytraeus norvegicus
CACTTTTAAAAGATTAGTGCCGGACGAACGAAGGCTGCGTGTGGGTTGGTAGGATGATATTAGCTCAGATAGATAAGGAGGTTTAGCAAAGTTTAGTACCTTAAATGTTAACGAGTCTATCTTGAATTTCATGCGTTCTGGGACAGGAAGTCAATGCAGATTGCAAAATGCAGATTGCATATGCAGATATATGGATTGATTAATGATTAATACACTGACTGATATTTTAATTGAATCACGTCTCAGTGAAACTATAAATCTAATTTCCTTAGGTATGCAATACATGTAGAATATATTATAGATTATTGTGTTCTGCTCGATAACCGAAAGGTCCCTCAGGAAGCCTTTGAACCACTAGTTAAATTTGCATGATTAACCAATTTCCAATTGTAAATTGTTATTTTTATATGGTCACTGAAAATGTGTATGTGATTGCAACATTGTGGTTTGAAATACAATAACTAACTAACTATCTCTAAGTTTTGTTTGTATATTTTAGGACCTTCAGTGCCGCCAGTAACACAAACAACTAGTAAGTAATAATACAAAGCTATACATATTAGGCCTACATTACTTAATTAATAATTATCATTATTTGCTAATAAAATTATAACGTCCCTGACAATAGCCTTTGCGTTATCAGCGGGATGTTAGATCATCACTGAACTACGTATATTAGATAGGAAAGTCCAAAGTTAACCCCGCATCTATAGCTACAATGGGGCGAGATAGGCCGATTTGCTAGATCTCTATGTTCTGAGCAATTTTTATTTATTTATTTTATTTATTTATTTATTTTACGTTACCGTACAGTCATACATATTCAATAAATCTGTTCAACGAGAAAAAGGACACAAAGGCCCAAAGGCGACTAACATGTGCCCCTCAGGAGTAGCCTAATGGACTTAAAACACGACATAAAAACAATGCATTAGACAAGCAGGCAGAATAAAAATAAATAAAAATATACATACAGTTTAGGAATTATGCGATATCTTACTCTTAGATTTAAATATCAGATGAAATGGTTGAGACAATAAATTTTAAAATGAAAGAGTAATGTTGGAATAATAACCAAAAGCAACGGTCGTAAACTAATGACGACGAAACTCGACCCGTAGTCTAATGAAGTGCGAATCTTTCTGTAGGTGTAGTGATCAACAGTTTATTTCCTACTAACACTACAGAACATCAACTCTGTCAACACTACAAATACGTGTGGTTGATGATAAGAGTGAAAACTACCGTGGGTCCATTGACTGATGAAATACAAGAAAGGTGGCGGCCTTTCCGTCCCTTGAGATACAATGAATCAATGAGGATTTAACGTCCCGTTCATCACCCGAGAGTGATGTAAGGGACGTCCCAAGCGAATATGCAATTATAGACAGCAGCAAACCGAACTGCTTGCAGTTGCATGGTCTGCTTGAGACGTCCGTGGCATCGCCTTCGGGTGAGGAACCGGACGTTAATCCTCATTGTGTTGTATTGTATTGTATGGCGCAAATCCAGAGAGGCGACATATTAGCTGCCTGACGTCCAGGGATAACATAACATCTAATGGGTCAGCAAGCATCAGATGCTTGTTTAAGACACATATAATGGACAATGGAGAGCCAAGTAGCCATGGAGTAAAGACAACTGATGTGGCAGCCTAGACCTGCGCCAGACTGTAATTTGAGTGACCAATTGGTACATTATACAGAAATCATAGCCACATGGCTATGATTTCCACTACCGTATCCGCTTCAGTCGCCTCTTACGAACACGCGCAGTTTTCGGTGTGATCAATTCTCAATTTTCCCGAACCCACTCGGGGGATGAGCCCTGCAGCCATCCTTATGAGAAGATGGAGGGTGTTAGCACACGACTGACATCTTGGGAGTGCAACAATAGCCTTGCCGTACTTAGAAAAAATAATCAGTGACTGTGCGGGCAAGGTTTCAAAACGGATTAAAATAACTCATGCATTCGGATGCGTACTGCCGCTACTGCGTATTGTCTTCAAATGGTTACTTCGCCTATATGAATGTCTTTTATTGTTGACATCAATTTAACTGTACTTTTTTCACTGTCAAGTTTCTTTATATTAGCTAAGATGGCTATGTAGGGGACGTAGTTTGATCTATCTATCTATCCAGTGATCTGCCACGTGGCAGGTTCAAAGCAAAAATTCATACACAATCAACTCTCTCGCACTTTAATGAGCTTTGGTTACAGCGACTGATTGATATAGCTGTGTGTATATGCCATCGACACCATCGACCAACCCAATAAGTCAGTCTCATCACAAAGGCTTTGCCTTTTCCACACCTAAAATGATGCCTTTGTTCAAGGAAAATCTAGGTTACTGAGGTGGTTTTCCATTGCCTTCTTCTGTATCTGCGTTAGTCGGCTCTTACGAAACACGTGTAGTTATCGGTTGTACTATTCTCAAATATCCCGGACCCAACACTGGAAGAGTCCTTATAGGCACATAATTACACATATCCCTGCAGGTTATAACACAACGCAAGTCGTCTGACATCGCCTTTGGGCAACTAACCGGACGCTAAATCCTCATTGCAGTGTACTCTAATTTTCTTGTATTTCTTCAGTTGCGGATTATGTCGTGCTCGGAGGAGTTGTTGGTATATGGGCTCAACACTCCATACCAAGATATATAGAGCTAATCCTGCTAGGCTACATTGCTGAGTGAAATCTGAGGGAGAACCTTGCAAGGCTTGCACCCCTCTCAATGAGAGAATAGAGGATGTCAGCACCACAGCTGGTATCCTGGGTGAGCAACAACACCAGGAGCCTACCTTGGACCAGGAGACGGTTGGCGTGGGTTGGCCCTCAGCTCTACAAGGCATCGTGACCGAGTCTAGAGCACCTCGCTGGTACACCGGCTGTGGCCTCGTGGTGAAGTGCGGCGGCTCTGTGACAATCAATAAATCAATAGATTAATAAGTCAAATAGATCAATCAGTCAATAGATCAATCAGTCAATCAGTCAGTAGATCAATCAATCCGGCAATAGATCAATGAGTAAGTCAATCAACAGATCAATCAGTTAATAGATCAATCAGTCAATCAGTCAGTAGATCAATCAATCCGTCAATAGATCAATCAGTAAGTCAATCAATAGACCAATGGATCAGTCAATAGATAAATCAGTTAACAGATTATTCATTCAAATGATCAATCTATCAGTTAATCGATATAAATAAAACAATTTGTAACGACTTCAAATAATTTTATTTGTATGATTATTTACCTCTATCTCGCAGTGCACGGCAGGTTAATGAAAGATAGAGCCTTTTCTGTCAGGCCATCGATCAGGTAGGTTTGACTTACATCTGCATAACACTTCGGTAACTTTTCATTTCTCTTATGTACAGTCGTGCATCGAGTAACTGGATATGCAGGCCCACAGAATAAATCATAGATATTCAGCTTATCTCTTCATCAGGCCTCATTGGCTCTCCCATCTTCACTGCTCTCTCCAAGGGAATCCAAGTCTGCGTCTCTTTCTATCCCTCTGTCTCTTTCTATCTCTCTGTCTCTTTCTATCTTGTTCTATCTTTCTGTTTGCTCCTATCTTCTTCCGTCGTGTCTACTGTCTGCTGTATGTTTGCACTTTTGATTCTTTACTTTCTGATTGATTTTGAAATAAACATAGTTTTTTCTTTCTCTCTCTCTCTGTAATTTTGGCGTCCAATTGGCTAAGTACACAAGAAGTCATGGCGCAGACCACTCTGCCCTTCACTGCAGCACCATAACCCTTCCAGACGCCCTGGAATTTTTGTTGACTGACCTGGGACTCGAACCCGGATCACTTGCTTATCAGTCAAACACTCTACTGACGTCGCTAAATCCCCTACTAGATAATGCTCATGCCAAGTCGAACCCTTAATCCCTGACGGCAGCGCAGCTCTCAATGTGTTAGGCAATGAGAAAGAGTATAGGTGTCACAGACCATCATTGGTCCCACTGTACACAGTTACTGTGGACCGATGTGTAATTGCTCTAATATAGACACGGCGTCACGTGACCACCGAGTCTGAGACATGTGATACGATAATGATCTGATCTCGTGAGTGCACAACAGCATCAGTGCACAAATATGTGCACAACAGCTCAGTGCACAAATATGTGCACAACAGCATCAGTGCACATGTATGTGCACAACATCGCCAGTGCACAATATAGACACGGCCTATGCAGCTAAGCAAGCCAATTCCTACTGCAGCCCTTAAGAGAGTAAGCGTACACGTCGTAAGAAACGGACGACAAGCCATTGATTGATTGATTAACCATTATAGACCTACGCGTAGATTAACCTTCATCAGAACGACAGGTCAGCTCCCCCTTTTGTTAAACAATAATATACCCTAGTATAAGACGAACCTCCATTACAACAATAGATCTGATCTTTAACGAATGTCTCTATCCAGCATCAATTATATAATTAATTAACACAAAAAAATATCCTATTGATCCTTATAATGAGGCTTTTTACAGCAATGTCATGTTTATTTTGACTAAATTCATTTAGCATTATACATTTAAATTTAATATTGTATCCTCTAAAATTATGTATAATATATATTGTAATTTTCTTCTCTAGAAAATTTCAAATGGCAGGTCCAAGGTACATAATACATATTCTGAAACACAGACTGCTATCACGCTCATTAATGAGCACCCCATCGATCATCAAGTTGATTTTATTAAAAAAAGGCCATGCCTTTACCACACCTAAAATATAACCTTTCTACTTGGGAATAATTATATATTTCTCACTTCCTAGGTGGTTTCCCGTTGCCTTCCCCAGTATGAAAATATCTGCATTAGTCGTCTTTTACGAAACATATGCAGTTTTCAGTTGGTCTATTTTCAAGTTTTGATCCAACCCGGCCATATAATATCATATATCCGATAGAGATAATATCAATGGAATACCTGGACTTTATCTTTTGGTGGCGGACAGCTCAATTGCGATGAATACGTGCAAGACGATATGCTGAACGTAAAGTCAACGATCATGTTTGGTGTTCCTCGAATGTACAGTAAAGTGTTCTTTGTATGTGAGATATTAGAAATCGTGCCTCTTAGATCTTCGCGCAAATATACGTCGCCTACAAAATAAAATGTATGCCTGCCTTATCCTGGTTTAATAGCCGAGTCGGTAGCACGCTCGTCTGATAAGCAAGAGGTCACAGGTTGGAGTCCCAGCCGGGTCCGTCTCGGGCAGTATCCCTGGGTAAGGAAACCGACTCTAAACTCAGTTTTTACCGTAACATAACATAACATAACATCGCAATAAGATAGCATAGAAAACTTTTTGTTTAGCATACTCTGACCGAAGTTTCAGAAACACTATAAAAGTTTAAAGCCAATTACTGCCAAATTTCCGATATCTTAGCTATTTAACTGACTTCAAAACATGGTATATTTAGATTTAATAACTTAAATGTATGCTGTAAAGCGATAAGGCTACTGGTCTTGCAAGTTTTAATTGATATAGGTTTTAAATGATATTCTTGAGAACGGTTTATACTTCAAACATCGTCATGCATATTTGCATAAACTGCGTTTCAACAGATAACCGTGCCATACGGAATTTACTAGAAATGTGAATATGAATATCAAATCCACTAATAACATCTTATTTAATTTTATGTATTTACAATTATTGTGTAAATATCGTTCTGCAAGAAGATTTAAAATTAATAAACAGCATAGAACTTACTAGAACTGGAATTGATGTATGTTGGTGGATTCATTGCGTAGCTCCAGTTAGCATTTCCAAACACGCTGCGAACTCTCTCCAAACACATTTTCTCTGAAGGACATTTGACTACAAAGTCACAAAAAATTGTTGTTCGTAAATTATTTATTGCAATTGTGGACATATATTAGGCTTAATGTTAACAGTGAATCTCACAGCTTTGCCATTTTGTTGACAAATACAAAATGCAATTTGAACACAGAAAATAACAGGTAATTTCGCGCATCCACCCCATAAAAGCGCAGTGGCGTGGCTAACTTTTCTGGGACAGTTTATAGGAAAATGTGTCACGTAGAATTGACCATTTTTTGAAGGCTAATTAACTGTCTACTGTGTGGGTGACAGTCCTGCGTGTGGGTCATTTCTTCACAGTGTCTGGCCTGTAGGTCTGCATCAGAGCGAAGGAAGAAGATAAGTGCGTATGAGCAGAGCGGAGGCCACCCTCCATTTGCATGGCCATTGAATGGTGGGGTGGGCCGCGGAAGAAAACGCCTTTATCAAAGGCCTTTTAATAGTTACAAATGAAATTCCTATGATACTAACGAGACTTCTTAATAGGCTTACAGAATACCGAAAAATGTAATAGTCTTAAACACAAATCAAAATATTCTTCCATAAAACAACTGACTAAAGACATCTAACAAAGGGACTTACTAAGTTTTCTTTCTATCTAGCTTACATATAGAAACTCTTGCCATTTTGGTCTTTATTGTTCGCTCAATTAATGTAAGTCTGATTAAACGATAAAATACAATATAGTAAATTATATTACTGAAAAACCTGTTTGCGGTAACGTGTAATTGCACGGGATATTCGTGAGAAAGGTTCCCACTATTGAAATGGTTCCTTCCACTGTCACTGGAGCAAACGCCAGCTTATATGACCCAGCTGGTACACAAACATTCAAACTAACTGGACCGCCAACCAACTGAAAGGAGGCTATCACTTGTGTTGGATATTCTAACTCTGATGTCATATGGATGTTAAAGAAAGTTGTTGACACATTTGCCGTGACAAAGAACACGTCTATTTCCAGTAAACTTGATGAGTTGGTGCTGATGAGAGGTGAGATGAGGATATTTGAGTAATCGTATGCTGATATAGTGGGCTGACTCGTATATGTCAGCATATAATACGATGGGAAGAAATCAAAATACGTCATCGAATTCACTGTATGCAGCAATTAAAGAATGACTATAATAATAATAATAATATTGTGTGTATGAATTTTTGCTTGGACCTGCCACGTGGCAGAGCACTGGATAGATAGATATAATAATATTATATCTAGCAGTCTGCTTCGGCACTGCTATTCTTGTGTCAATTCTGAAGTGTTTCAAATCTTAACGGCAATTAATTAATGATGAAAATGGTTAAACCGAGTTTAACGTCGGTGGCTTTCACTGAAGTAAACATCAAAGAGATACTGGTCTCTAGAATGATGAGCAAAACCACAATGTGGTACCCATACCTAAAACTTCATATGCAAAATAAGTGAAACATATTTACGCGTAGATGCCTACATAATTAACAAATGCTGTAAGCTTTAGTATAGAATCGAAACCTAAAAGTTCATATAAAGTTAAATAAAATATGAACTTAATTATAATATTTTACCAATGGTGTCTAAGGTGTTGAGACTCCATCTATTCTCCTCGAAATACGTATAGCCACAACTTGTTCCTTGAGCCAGTAAGTTCATGAATGTGCAGTTCACTGATACATCTGACTGTAGATCGTTTACTTTAACATAAACAGCAAACACGTAGGGCAAATCAAGGCGGAGGAGGGATGGCCGAGTGGTTATAGCGTCAGCCTCCTAAACAAGAAGACCTGGAATCGATCCCAGGTCAGGTCAACAATAATAACCCCAGGTGTATGATAGGTTAGTGTATATCGGCGATTGGTGCATTGTGCGATCTAAATGTGTAAATGTGTAAAGCCTACGTCAAATCTTGGAGAGAGCAAAAATAAAAAATAAAATACTAAAAGCAGCAACTAATATAGGAAACCATGTAAACACGTGCTTTTGGAATATGTTTTGAAAAAAGTAAGATTTTACAGAAGAATACAATAAAATAAAATACAAACAGGATTTAACGTCCGGTTCCTCACCCGAAGGAGATGTCAGGGCCGGAAATTGTCAACACTCTAATTTAAAATTGGGCATTATGAACATTTTATCAAAAGTGAGTACGTCTAGGTTGCAACCCATACATTTATTTGGAAAGCACTATCAGTTCACTGCTAAATCCTGTGATCGTAAATACGATCAAATCTTTATCGGTCTTCTGTCACTTTTCGTTTCGATTCTCACTTGCTTAGACAATGCATAATTCTTTCTGATATTCAAACCGAATTTGGTAACCCTACTTTAGCCATATTTCACCAACTGTTTGGAACATTTTGCCACTTCATATACATGTATGATCGAGCCTCTCACTATTATTGTTTTGCAGTTTTATCAAACATCATTTGTTTCCTCCTTAGATTTGAAGTATTATTTTGTTGGTTTCCCGACAGATTAATATAAGCCGCCCTATTCATTGATTCATTTTCTCTTGAGGCGCATACTTTAGTCCTATTAAATGATAGGAACACGCTGGCTATAGCATTTGATATATCATTTTGATTTATCATGGAATATTATATTGAAAATTGGCTGTAGGGCAAACACGTTGACAGACTAATTGCGGAGCACACCAAGAATCACAAGATACACCCGATCTTTATCGATTTCAAAATGTTCAAACCAATCTGCATTCGAGGTAAATTTTGCATCGAATAATCCCAGCAGACCTAGCTAACAATTAATTCCTTCTTAATCATTCAACCAAGGAAGAAATAATCAATTGGAAAGAGCAAAATACCATAATATAAATTAGTAAACAGTGGAGGATGTACAGAATCAAGTAGCCACCTAGACCTCTGCAAGATTGGAACTTGAACTATCGGGTGGTCCACAGAAACCATGTTCACATGCCTGTCAAACCTCTTAACCTGCCATATCTGCCTCATCACCTCTTATGACGAAATGAAGTCGTTAGTTTATTCAACTAAATATTTTCCCGCACAATCGGAAAATGACCTTTAACTATCCGAGAACTGTAGGCTATACAGTATAAACTGTGTAAAATAAGAAGTGCGGTTAAAAAATTCAAATGTTATTCTAAATATTATAACAGAGCTATCTCTCTGTAGTGCACCGACAAATGGCAGGTCCATGGTACATATTTTAAAACACAGTCTGCTATACCTCTCACGAATGCGCACTCTATCGAACATCAAGTTGATCCCATCAACAAATTAAAATCATTATTGGTGTGGTAAAGGCTATGCCTTTAAAAGGTATAGGTTGTGTGCCATATTCGTTACCGAACGTCGGCGCGGAGCTGATCCCGCTTCTGAGCTATTGCAGCACACAGGTGACATAGTCATTAATCCGACGTTGAGGTCGCCAGCCCCACTCAATACAATCCAATTTGATAATTGGATCACATACACCAGATCTGTGGTAACCTTCGCAAACTTCCGAAGCAGTCAACTGCTACGTACTAATTACTTTCAATTAACCGACCCCCGAGAGGGCTGGGGGGCTTGGTTGACCCGTTGTACATCCGAGATTTTACTGTCTGATTGTTCGACCGGGAATTGAAACCCGGACCTTATGCGCAACAGTCGGCACAAACTGGCCGACGAGCTAGCCAACTGAGCTATAGAGACGTACACAGTCAGTCATTTGCCTTTACCACACCTATAATGTAACATTTTTATTGGGAATATATATCTGACTTCCGAGGTGGTTTCCCGTTGCCTTCCTCAGTATGAAAATATCTGCGTTAGTCGACATTTACGAAACATGTGCAGTTTTCAGTTGGCCTATTAGCAAGTTTCCCGGAACAAACACGAGACAGATAGAGTATATAATGTAATGTATTTACCTGGGCACGTCTGTAAAGTGATGTTATGAAGAGTCAGACTGCATCCATCAGCGCAATGCACGTAACTGTAGTGACCGGCAAAGAACCAAATATAAACATCTTCGTCTGGTAGAATATTTTTATCGACTTTTATATATATTGTCTGAGTTCCATCTGGATTGGTGTCACTTGAATATCCATAATTAGATTGGCCAGCTGATGTCCATAGGGTGGAATCATCGGCGACAGTCTGCAGAAATATGGTAAAGTTGATTGTGTTGATTGGATTCATGGTGTAGAAGACTTGAAGACAACTGTCCGGTTCTTTCAGAATGCTAGCGTTGAAAGCCGGTGAGCTGATCGGAGTAAAGCTGTCCGGGCCGTCAATGAATTCCGTCCGCATGACTCCCACTGTTAATGAGTATATAAACACTAGTAAGAGAGCCTTTAATAGAGGCTCGCGTGGTGGGTCCCCCCAGCACCCCCACCCTCATCACTGAGGGAGGGAGGGGGGAGAGTCACCCGTTATCCTCCATTAAATGCCTCCAGTCTCCTTCCATTTACATCCTCGATCTAACTTGCGTCTGGCCGTCAACTTCCTATTAATGAATACAATCTTTTTAAAAAATTGTCACGACCAAAAGTCGAACCTGGAACCATTGGTTCAGCTGCTCTATACTATAACCACTACACCACCAAGCCTCGACGTTGAGCTTGGTTATCTAGCGCTTGTAAACAGAACAATTTCGTGATACACTCCACTGCGCAATTATAGGGATGAGGTTGTTACAATTTCAGAAATGACCGAAACGTTTTTACCGAGTCCGATTTCGAATCGATTAGTGACGAAATGTATTGTAATGTATCTAACTGATTAAATTCAGTACAATGACTAGTGGGGCATCATTGGTGGTGTACCAATACAGTGAAATACATGTACGTGGTGTAACGGTCATTTTAGATAATTTAATAATTATAATTAAAATTATTATGACAGACTGATAAATCAATGTCAATTTTCGTTTAGGTTTTGATCCCTGTAAAAGAATTACAATAAAGTAGTAGATATTTTGTGAATACGATAAAGACCGTAATTGCAAGTATTTGGAAAGGTGTCTAAATCCAACGAAAGCTATACCTACAAAAAACATACGATTAACAACGCACCATTCTCTTCTTTGTGTAACTAACGATTGACATTTATTTGATGCAAATCACACTGATTTGTAAGTTAAGCTCAACTATATATATTATGCTAATAATAATAAAGTTTCAACGTTCATTACCTCGCCAATCAATCAATCAATGAAGATTTAACGTCCGGTTCCTCACCCGAAGGCGATGTCAGGGATTTCCAAAGCGGCATGTGCAACTACAGACAGCATCCAACCACCAAAACACTTCTGCAAATGCACAAGCCGGAAGAGAAAGAGCGATCAAAACAGTGCAAGTCCGTTATCGGAGGCAAGAAGGTCTGTTAGAACAGATCTCAGGTGGAAAGAGATGGGTTTTTAGCTTGCCCTGGAAGGTAGTAATGCTTGTACAAGATCGCAAATCTTGTGGCAAAGAATTCCATAGTGTTGGAGCAGC
>JAQFZF010003531.1:0-11285 GCA_034695365.1 Enchytraeus norvegicus
CCCTCCCGAGTAGCTTCTATTGTTCTACTAGTATACGTTGCAGAATCAACTTTCTTTCATTGGTTAAAAATTAACCAAGTACACTATGCAAGGAGTTCTTTGTAGCACTGATAGAAATCTATTTCTTTGACATCATATTCGGGTGAGGACGTTAAATCCTCGTTGTATTGTATTGTATACCGGTGTATTCTTGAGCCTATATTCTCCTTTAATCTGATTTAAAGCTCCATTATTGTATAATTTGTGTCGCAGTTTACTCTATTTTACATTTTATATTCAAAATCGCATGGCATAGGTCTATGGGTTGCATTATAATCTTTGAATATAACATGTGGATTAATTTTTGTATGGTTTAATAAATATATTTCAAGCTTTATAATGAGCAGAGCATACATAATGTGTGTCTTTAATGTTGTATTTTATGTTGGTCAAAATATACAATACAATGAGGATTTAACGCCCAGTTCCTCACCTGAAGGCGATGTCAGGAACATTGTTATGGCATTATAATTTTATGGGGTGTTCATTTGGATAAACAGTGCTCATCTTTCTGAGATGGTGAGACTTGCCGTCCCACTGGTTAATCGTACCGTTGCCGTAAAGAGTGCACTAATGCAGCAAGCGCTGATACACGATTAACCAGTACCAGTGGCGTTATAATTTTTCTGTTGTCTGACCTGGGTTGGAACCCATGACTCTTCAATCATCTCATGGTTGAAAAAGTGCACCACGCTAACCACTAGACTACTGCCCCAGGCAATATTACTATTAGTATCATGGCTATAAATAGTTTTCCGGTATAACAATACAAAATGAGTATCGGAGTGAGAAACTATGTATTATATTTAATCGCGCAATACATTAGAGTTATATTATAATCGCCATTTACTTTTAGACAACAGTTCAATATATCTAACAATTATTATCATTGATACGTCCCTGACATCATCCGTGGATGAGGAAACGGACGTTAAACCTTGTATTACTATTATTCTATTATTACTGTACCCTTACATTATATTACTGTACTCTTACACTTTCATATTAACTAAGCACAAGCCCATACAGTTAACACCATATGCACATTTCTCAGGGTATAAAATGTTCTTATTTTATTCATCTTTTATTCTTGATAATTAAAAGATAAAATAAATGTCAAGTTACCAGTTCTCGACAAAGCATACAACATGCTAAACAAAATTATAAGGAACTAAGATTCAGTTCACAGGCGGTCTAGTGAGAACTGTGCTTTCTAAACCATACAAAATACTAGTTTACATCGCCATGACTCAATAAACTGACACACACAATGTTTATTAAAGATACACGGAAATTAAACCATGGTCCCTTCGAGACGAGGGGGGCTGGGGGATACTACCTGCCTGATTTGACATTTGTGCATTGAATCTGCATCTTTTGGCTATTTGATCCCGCCCATAATTTGAGGTGCCCCTTTTTAAAAGATCCTAGATCGGCCACTGTATACCTGGTTTAACACAGTCGGTCCTATTATGGTTACAAATCTGATGTTTACATGATATTTTAATATTGAATTGATGCAACTGAACATAGCTTACATAAAATAAATGTGTGTAAGTCGTCGTACTTATAGTTAATTAAACAATACACAATTCTCAAGCTAAGCCTGGTTCTTTACGTTTAGAAACACAAAACATTGCTGCAACGAGAATATAGCCTGGATAATTCTTATTTAAGCCACAGAAATGAAATCTTCAAGGCAATTAAGGATAACATATTTATGATAAACTGTCTCGTAGTTATAAGATATAAATAATGAAATCGTGCACAAACAAAATACAACAAAGTTATTAGTGAAATTAATAGATGCTCAAAACAAGAAATGAAAAACATGCAGTAATTGTCCAACACCATTTCTTTCCGTGTATTTATATTATTCACTTAATCATTAACTTTACGTAATTTAATATTGAGACGTCCATGAAACGAAAAGGTGTGCTTCTTATATTACACAACATATGTAAGAATTATAACTTAACACACGACAATCATAACACAGAGTAATTGTATGTATACATAAAGAGCATTCACGGTTATACAACCTATGAGGCACAATCCAACAAATCACAAAATATGTAAGATACAAATTAATAAGTGGATAATGCAAAGAGTTCGGTGTAAAAATCATTGGCTAGTAAATGAACAAATTTAGACAAAAAGTTGCAATCAAGTGGTGTCAGAGAAGATGGTAGGATAATAAGTCAAAAGAAGAACAAGGAATCAATAAAAGAACAGCAAAGTCAATAATTCACAACCAGGAAGTTTAAACTCCATTCATGATTAAATAAATAATATAATCAGAATTTACATGCCTGAAATTATTAGTGTTTTATAATATATTTAAAATTATAGAATAATTTAAGTTTTATAACAGGATGTGAATTGTTTGTCAGCTTAGATGGAATATTTCAGACTAGAAGAGGTCCTGCCACATCGATTGTGGTCTATGGCAGGCTAGGCCACTTCTTTCTTCACTGTTCATGAGGACTTTTGAGACGGAGGCCTGTTTAGGAGTGAACTATAGCAAGGATTGATATTGATTGATCGATTTAAAGCAACAACATTAGGCATGGGAGAGGAGAAAGATGTAGAAGATCTAGATGGATAGATGAGTTCAGGGGTTAGCGAGACGAGGGCTCGGGAAACTGAATAGTTGCAGTTCTACGTCGGGGCCAGGGGGCCCGTGGCCCCCCTAATTTCCAGCTGTCCACGCCAAATATTTTCTAGCTCCCCGAAATGCAATTATCCTCCCAAATTTCATATATAATATTAATATAGGAAACTCAGAAAAAATTTGGTGTAGAACCGCCACTGAAACTGAAAGCGTAATCAATCAATTAGAAGCTTTTATACAGCGCAGTCTCAAGTCTCAGAAGCGCTTTTGAACGTTGAAGGGTAGAGTAGCCTTCCCTGTCATATGCCAAAACCGAAGTGGCAAGACCTCTGCTAAGCTGAAATTTGAGTGACCAAAGGGTCAAGTACACAGACGTTATGACGCAGACCAAACAACTCTGCCCTTCACGGAGGCATCTGTGTTACTTACCTCTTTACGACAAGTGCAATTTTCGGTTGGTCTAAATTCTCAAGTTTCCCGGAACCAACACGGGACGGAGAATAGAATAGTACATTGGAATTTGACAGTTGAATTGTACATTATTCATAAGCCTAGCAGAAAGAATGGATTGCTTATTAACAATGCCCATATGAACAAATCCAACTCGACTCGTTTTCTGAGGTAACTGAAATAACTGAGAATTAACTAATTAACTAGTTCACTAACTGAGTGCCGAATTAACTGAGAGTTAACTAATTGACAGTTAATTAAAGTGGTAACTGAGCGGTAACACAGAGATAACTGATGTCTATTAACATGTACATTGTACACATTTTACAGAGTAATAGTAATCACCGTAAGGTCAATATGACATATACAATGATACATATACAATGTTATCCATATACATGATCAACTGATCATATACAAATAGTTGAGATATACTATAGGCATAATATACACCTAACTCTATGGTATAGCCAATTATACAATTCTATATACACTGACAATAACAGGTTTAAAGGCCGTTTCCTCGTCGGAAGATGACGTTAGGAACACATTAGCGTAGAGCAGTAGGGGCCTACTACCTCTGCTATTAGTTATAAGATAGTTTATAAAGATGTTCTGAAAATAATAACAAAACGAATAGCAATGAGAATGCTACATGGCAGTATACAACAATCAATCATGGTAGTAATAATACGTTAAAACATTATAGACAAACTGTGATTGCAATGATTGCAGTCACTATTTCAAACTGATAAATTTAAATCAAAATAACGATTAATCACTAAATGCTGGCCTCAAACAGGTATTTCCATCGTATGCATCTTTGCTATAACTTCATACTTTGGGGATTACAGAATAGCTACAAATTTATCTATATAACCGATACAATACTTAGATAATCGTATATAATTCGGTGGAATCATTATTCGTAACACAGCACACTGCGTACAATTTTGCATATTTCGGTGGCCCAGTTGGAAACTTCATAAGCTCTATCGTGTTACAATTAGTCTGCTGTTAAAAGGGATAAGCATGAGAAAAAATAATTGAGCAGGTCCAAAGATTCCACAACTTTACTGCAGTGAGCTGTTGATTAATTTGTTGTAAGACATCAGGCAATAATGTAAACTTTTATCAAAGTCTCAAAATTCGAAGACAATATAATGGAGAAGCCGCCAATATCTATAAAAACTATGTTCACTTAATTTTTCAGCATATTAACCATAGCCATAGAAAATTAACAAAGCCTCTCAATATTCAAATTATTATATTTACTCCTTAGTATATCCAAAGCTGTTAATCGATATTTTATTGACTTAATATTACATAAGTTTGACGATTATTTCATTAATTTGATACATCACTGATGTATCATGCTGATAGGCATGCTCTTTGGCAGGAAAGCATACAGAAAAATCATGGATTATTAAAGAAATCTTAGCCTCGACAATAACCGACATGCAAAGCATGCATGCGACACTAACTCGAAACTCTTTTTATTAACAAACAAATGAACTATTATAATTGGTTGTATATGAATAGACCCGTAATCAATATTATGCTTTAAATTTTAACTTCAATCATACTCAATTAAATAAAAAATATAAACTCGTATTAACACACATCTTATCATCCTTGTCCAATCACACTTTTGAAAAATATACAAGTATTTCAATAGAAAAACTAATTCCAGAACCAAATAAACACGCAATTCCAGTCATTAAAACTTTATTATGTGAAATAATTTGCAATTTGAAAACCAATCCCTTTAAATGACTCCCATGAAAGCATTTACTCAGGATAATTTTTTTTAGTATTCGTGTATTCGACAGATGACAGGACTCGTCTGTTTACAATGTTGCCTTTGCTTAGTTTCTGTTTTATTCTTTTTCTCTTTTTTTTCCTCTCCATGATTCATCTTACCTAAAGTTGCCTTTTGAAAAGCGCACATGGCAGCTAGCGCAGATACACGACGAATCTACTGGCACCGATTACACAACCGTGCCAAGACTCAAGGGTGCTGGGGTAATTTGCTGACTGACGTGGGATTTGATCCTGCGTCACTTGAAATCTTGAATTCCAACACTTTATATTAGAGCACAGTCAACACACTTATGCTATGGGCTTACATAATTATATTCCTCTGGTATGTATATCTTTTCTCTTACAGTGATATAAGAGATTCCACAGGGAAATCTTCTCTATCAAATTAAATTATACAATTAATATAGCCTCGGTGACCATTTTATAATTTCTTGCTACTGTTTGGATTAGCAGAAGACGATTTTTAGCCATGCCACAAGCAAAACAGATATTAAAAAATAAGAATATTGAGTTATGAAATCTAGCTGTATCTGTAACTGAATCAATTTTTTGAAACATTAAAGAATTAATTTTTTATAAAGAAACAACTTTAATGTTGTGAGCAAACACAATACAAACTTAAACTTGCATTTAATGTAATGAAAAAACGTTAAATATTGGACGCTATGTATGAACAAAATTTAATTATAACAAAACAATTTAATTATTTACTTAAACACCACACTCACTTTGATAACTGACAACTCACACACAACATAAACATTATTTTTAAAGCTTCTTTAAATAATTGTTGCAGCTAAATTGAGTGCCCACGTGATTTTCTTTCATTTTTCTTTCTTAACTTATGATTCTCTACATATTGTTTAATTAAATTATCAACTTTTGCAACCTAACAACGTTCCAGGTGCTCTTATACAGCTGAAGTTCAGAAATTATGATATACTGTAAACTTTCGCAGGCCTACAGACCAATGAAAGTGAACACAATTTTCCATAGATGAGTTGTACAAGGTTAAAGCAATTCATTGTTATTACTTCACAGATATTAATATTATTCCATTCATAATGTAAATTGTTGTTGTGATAATAATTATCCACAACACTATTGCTTGTGTACATTTTCGCAATACACAATTAAGCTCGGAAACAAGAAACAAGAATGCATCTTTGTATCGCAAACAGTGCAAAAGTGAAGTTATAATTCTATAACAACACAACATTTGAAATTATGTTACAGAATTATTTACAACAAATTGTTTGCCTTATTTAAGTAGCAAAGCTAAGCTATGTAACACAGAAACTGTCTTAGAAGAGTTATTCAAAAGAGTTACTTTATTCGTAAAGATCAATCAATCGATCAATGAGGATTTAAAGTCCGGTTACTCACTCGAAGGCGATGCCAGGGGACGTCCTAAGATCAAACTGATCAGCATTTGGTCAATGCATTGTTACGACTTATGGAAGTGCTGGACACTAATGCTATAGATCTCCAGTCCGTTCAATAGTATAAATCTGTGCTTACATTACTTCATGTACACACTATACAGCATTATTCCTTCCCTGCACTATACAGTATACACGCTATATATGTAACACTATATGTATTGTACACGCATAGGCCTACAGTTGTACACTCTATACATCATGGTTCATTCATTGGTAAACACAAGAATGGCAGTTACATAAGCTATTTCTTAAGCTTCGATATCTCTCCATTCCCAGACCTCTACGAGACACTTTTTATATCGAATCAATTAAATAAGCTGCATTAATTATTAGATCCGTCGTTTGCCGACACTCTATGTCCACAACCACAAGGATTCAGCTCATCAGGGAGATCACAAACTTGATAGATCAGCGCAACCATTTCTTCAACATAATGTCTGATGGTCCCGCTACCTTCGGATACCACTCAGATACTTGGACCACCTCTCTCTCTCTCAGACACTCAAATCACCTCTCTGATAAAAGTCTAAAAAGTCGGATTGATATTCAGGTTCGCGGCCCGAGGGCTACTTCAGTGACAAGAGAGCCCTGGGATTCAAACCGCAGACCTGCCGTGATCTGCCGTCCAGTCGCTTAACCGTAACTCAACCGGCTCTTGACTAAATACTGGGAGGTCTATCCACACTGAAGGTATCGACCACCTCGAGTTGCTGCTGGTTCATGGGAGCGAGTAGTGGCAGCAGCTGCAATATCTTGATGAGAACTCTGCTGTGATTGGCTGCATGACTCCTCTCAATCTCATTGGCCAATAGATCCAAGTAGTATTCGTGCAGGCGTCGAACTCTTTCTGGATTCTCTAGTTTAGCGCCATCTGTTACATCAATAAATCAATCAATCAATCAATTGACAAGGGAGAGAGAGAGAACAATCTCTTTGTTCAAAAATAGACTAAAATAGACAAGTAGTCAAGCAGATATACACACAGGCAATCAACCAATCGGTTGCAAGTGAGGACACAAGGGCGCACACACATGCAAATACACGCACACACACAAAGTTAACAAAAAGGTCCACCTAATCAGTAACTTTTCTGCAAACAATTTTTATTGATCTAGTTTATGCAATTTTTTATGTGTGATATTTGAATTAGATGATGCATGTAAGACTCGGTGGCTTTGTAGTCCAGTGGTTAGAGTGGTGAGCTTTCGTGCTGACGATTGAATCAAACTCCGGTCAGTTCACATATATAAACGTCAGCATTCTTGAGCACAAGTGCGTACTGGTGCCTGGTAGGTTATTCGTGTATCTGTATTTACTGTATTAGAGAGTTCTCTATGGCAAAGATCCAATTAAGCAGTTGGACGTTAAAATATAGAAAATATCAAAAACAGAAACAACAGAAAGTATATCCAGTAAATACGTGCAGCTGTCGCCAGTGAGAATGAACGAAAACAGACTGTTAATGAAATAGTGTAAATAGCAGAATAACAGTAATACAAGCAAAAAACAACCACTATGAAAGGAAACATGCATAACTATGCATACGTCATACGTAAAAATATATGGTAAAAAAATAAAATAAAATCTAATGCCAAACTGATATACCGTTATTACCAGGGCAGTCCACGCCATATAGTAACTGGCGCTACTTAAGCGACCTAAAAAATTGGAGGGGAAAGAATTTCCAGGCCGAATTTCCAGAAAATTGGGGGAGACGAAATTCAGGAAAAAGACAGCTATGGTGATTAATTTTGAGCCGATTTTTCTAGTCAAAATTGGGAGGGATGGACGTCCTTGATTATTACTAATAACAAATTATAACTTACCGACATTGGTGAGCTGCAGAGCGCAGAGTATGATGAGCTCTACCGCTGTCAGCTCACAACGATTCAGCTCCTCAACGAATGAGAACATGTTATCGACTAGGCTGACTGGAAAGAACTTGCTGTACCAGCTACGAGAGTAGACTGCCTCACAGTTGATACGTATGTGACACTCTCCATCCCAGAACAGCTTGCTGTACAGAATCTGTAACGTTAAAATACATTGCAATACAGTATCTATAATGCATTTGGAAAAAATACAAAACATTACAATACAATACAATGCATTGTGACAATCCAATACATTACACAACAGTACACTACATTAAAATCTACTCCATAATTTGCTTGAAACATTACGGAAGTAGAATTCACACGGAAATAGATATGACGGGTGAGAGTAAAACCATCGCGGATGAATCAACAAATACACAACAAATAATGGGTAGCTTGCGCCCTCTCGCAATTAAAGATCATCTATCAGAATTTTATTTTATGGCGCTCCCTGGTGAAAGAGAATAGGTTTAAATATAGTCAACAGAACAGTTACAGCTTATACTAGATTCCGTGAAATCATTCACGGGCTAAATACTAGTATTATAATAAAATGAAAATTTCAAGTCCATTTTATAATCCAAAGGTGAGTTTTGTCAACAGCATCATAGTTATACGTATAAGACACGTCAAACCAGTGGCGTAGCAAGAGGAGGGGGGGCGAGTGGGGCGAACCGCTCTAAGCGTCACTTGTCCTAGGGGCGGCATTTTCGAAAATAGTGATATAATTACGTAATTACATGTCTGGCGAGCGCAGCGACTAAAAACAAAAGTCATCAACTCCACAAAAAAAGATTTTTTGCCCCAGGCGGCGTTTTGCCTCGCTACGGGTTTGCAGTTGAACCCCAGTATGTACAGATTACAGTACAAAATCTGCAGCAAGAAATATACATACAATAAGTAATTAACGTTAGTTTCTTCATCTGAAAGTGAGGTCTGTACCAGTTGGATGAGTGCAGTATCACAAAGGTGAGTCACAATTTATATGTACGTGATACTAAAGAAAAAAAGCTCACTGTACAGAATAATGGTAAAAATAGCACATTGAATTTCATATGTAATCTTCAAATCTTCAAATAAATTATAAAGATTCAAAACTGGCTTTGAAACAACTAGAGTTTCATTTCGCCATAAACTCGATCTACATATGTATAATCCTATAAAAATTATATTCGAATCTTATAAAGATTAACCATTTTATTTACAAATTTAGTTATTCAGAGCAAAACGGCCAAAGAGAGATATATAGCGAGTTAAAGAAACACAAAAAGAATCTAAGCTATACTATAACTGCTAAAGAGAAAGAATGGTGTCTGTAATTAGCATGTAATAATTGTAATATATCATACAAACCATCCAGAGCATGTAATAGGCCTTCTCTATCAGCATCAGCTGATCCCCAACGTTTAACTGCTTGAATCCTGGGATGTTTGCACATAATCCTACACATACACACATGTGCACAGCTTTATTTTACACATACAAACACATCACACATAATCCAATACACACACATGTGCATTGTGCACAGCCTTATATTACACATACAAACACATCATCCAACACAGCGCACACATGTGCACAGCTATATATTACACATACCAACGCATCACACATAATCCATACACACACATGTGCAATTGTGCATTTTGTACAGCCTATATTACAGATACAAACACATCAAACATAATCCTACACAGCACACACAAGTGCACAGCTATATTTTACACATACAAACACAACACGCATAATCCTACACACACATGTGCATTGTGCACAGCCTATATTACACATACAAACACATCGCACATAATCCTACACAGCACACACATGTGCACAGCTTTATATTACACATGCAAACATATGACTTGTACACAAAGCTATATATTACATAAATACACATCCACATATCAGCACATACACAAATGCAAAAGCTTCTGAGACCTAGAGATTTAAATTGAGAGTGCTTTATAAATGTTTGCTGATTAGCTGATTGACACTGAAGCAATTCAAGTATCAATCAATTATTAGTAGGTATAAGCAACTTTTATATTTATAAAGCGCTGCTCTATGCAACATGCCACAGTAGACGTAAAAGAAAAGAGGAGAAGAGAATGCAGTAGTTCAGCAGTCAAGTGCCTCAACAGCGCGACAGTCTAGACCTTTGACATATTTTACATATTTGGCACTCTGCCTTTCGTGAATTTATTATTCATACCTTAGAAAGCATTAACAGCAAGAAACATACAAAATTCACCTTTATACAAATAAATTAAATATACAATGAAATTATATCATAAATAGAACAGTGACACTCCTGACACTTATAAACATTTTCGAATACCTGTGATATCAGAGTGTACATTAATTTAATAAACTGTGCATGGGGATAAATGACAAATGGAGAGGATCCGTGGTCTAATGGCATCACAACGACCTCTCAATCATCAAGTCGCGGGTTCACTACAAAGCTTTTATACAAAATTTGAGTTAAGTGTTGGCAAGCTGCTTTACTCTCCATTTCCATTTTAGCAGCAGTCGGTGTAAATTTACATGTTTAATGACACTCTGGCGACTTCAACTAGCTAGACGAATTTGGAAATCAATCCCGGCTATCTCGCCAACCGGCAACATAAATAGCATATGCGCTATTATTATCATTATTATTGTAAATTTATGATAAATTAATAAACAATTCCACTCACCCATAATAACGGAGTTGCCCCGAGGCAGAGTGAGCATGAAGTCCGTCCAGAACACACAGACCAGTTCATCTGTGATCTCTCCCTCTGGATCATTCAGCTTGTGCAGCTACATATACACAAAGCGGTACTTGTAGACATTCATGTAGACATACACACAGCAATACATGTAGAGTACTACACATACATGTAGACATGCACACAGTAAAACCATACATGTATACAGCAATACATGTAGACATACACAAACAAAATACGTTTACTACGTGTAGGCATACAGAGTTGCACACAGAAATATATATGTAGCCAAAATAACTCTAGATTTCTCAGATTA
>JAQFZF010003532.1:0-11285 GCA_034695365.1 Enchytraeus norvegicus
TCTCTCTCTCTCTCTCTCTCTCTCTCTCTCTCTCTCTCTCTCTCTCTCTCTCTGTCCTGGGTGGAATTTTTACACTGATCGAACGGAACAAAACGGGCGAGCGGGGGGGTCGTGCGACCCCCCCCCCTTCCTACGGGCCTGTAGTAACTGCTTCTATGACAACTGTTTTTGACGTGTAGCAGTGGTAGCACCAGCAGACGTCACAGCTAATCTCTATTGCCACACGCTGTCGTGATAAGTGATTTCGCGGTGAATGAACTCTTCGCTTGTTGCCAGTTCTTGCTCCATGTACACTCAGAGTCTCTTGTCTCGTGTCACGAAATGCAGTGGCGTCGCCAGCTAAAGAGCGCTGGAGCGCACTCTCCCCCTGAGATTTTATTCTCAGGTATGGCATGTCGTGCCCACTGCCTCATAACTTACTCACTGCATAGCGTCCCACATATTATTATATATGTGAGAAATTATGCATTAAATACAAGCTTTTCTACCTGCATGTGTTACAGTGTTTGTTATGTATAGTATTTAAAAGGGTTATATGTCTGAAAAATATTTTCGTGCTCCACCTCAGCAAAATCTGGCGACGCCACTGACGAAATGCTGCAGAATTATACAAGCATATGTTGCTCTCTGTGATAACAACAACAAAGTGTAGGGTTTTACAGCTAATTTAAGTAGCTCTATTGAGTAACCAAAATCTTTACCATAATTTCTTCACTGTTTATTCGGTGTTCTGTTATAGACTGATGTGTATTTTGTTGAGCGAAAGCTGCAATAAGCTTTAAATCAATCTTTGTGACGGTAGTTGCTCGATTGTGTTGAGCCGTCTTGAAGAGAAGCCGCGTCTTTCTGAACCTTGACGTTAGACACACTACTACCTGCCAAAATCTGTTTTTGCCTAAATCTGGCCAATTGCACTGTTTTTAGTTTATTATTATGCCTAATAATAAATAGGTTTAACGTCTGTTTCCTCAAATAAGGATGCTGTCAGGAACGTCCAATCAACACGTCACTCAAACCAGTTCATTCATACTATAAATGAACGGTTGTAATAAAACAAATAATAATAAAATCAAGCCTGCACTACAATGTAATAAAATGGCACTTAGCAATTGAGACCAACACACTGTCATGTAGGGCTATTTTTACCATTGCAATAGCTCATAAATTCCTGTTTGCGGAGATGTAACCAAAGCCTCCATAAATAAACAAGCAATTAAACCGCCGCTTTGTGTAAAGGAAGCATTGTAAATTTCATGGACCTTCCTAATGACAAATAGAGAGCTGTATGGGTCTATTCTTTTAGTATAACCATATCGTGGTTATGCGAAACCATCCCTTCCATTCTTTGGCTGTTGGTATGTACAAAATACCCAAGTCCAACATCGTTTTTGCTATCTCGCTCATTGGAGAGCATGCCGTATCTCAGTCAATCGGTGATGTTAATTCAGTCACAGGAGATTCAATCCTTGCCACTTCATATGAGCCCACTAAAAAGAAAAAATGAGTTCCGACATGATTTCGCATTTAAATCCTCAGTGTCGTGCAATTTTAAATGAGTCTGTTCTTGAGTGTCGCGAAATGAGTCTAGACTATTCTTTAGTGTTAAATGACTAGCCTATAGCAAATCCTCAACATAGCAGCAATTAGAATGTTAGTATCGCCTATAGTCAAATTGAGCACACTATGAAGCCATTTCAATCCTATAAGCATAACAAAAGGTCCAATAACGGTGCAAAGCCAAACATCTAATAACCAGTCAATTTAGGAAATGAAAATGGTTTTCCTCCTGCTCTTTATTTCATATACGTCAATCACTTTACAGAAACAATTTACTTTCTCGAACCGGCTCGAAGATGTAATGAGAATCAGGTTTCTTGTTGCATCAAGAGACTTTATTTCATTAACTTTGTCCACATGTAGCCATTCCACTCAGCCTCTCCCTCAGCAGACCTCCCACAATCAATATAATACAACCATTGTATCATTTTTCATTAAAACAGAATTATCAATCCATCCTAAAATAGCATGCCTGATATTTTCAATAATCTATCAATAACCAAGTCACCAGTGGGTTACAAATAATTGAAAACTTGTAATGCAAAATAGATACCCTTATGCCTCTTGTCAATAAATGAACAACATCAAGATGACGTAGATTTTGTAAGAAATTTGCTATTTCAATTTACACATAAACAGTTCGAAGCTGAATTTGTTAAGAGTTGGGAATATCTATTATGATTAAACAATTCAGAATAGTCTTAATAACCTAAATCGCTTTTTGATAGATCTATTGCGGAATGTGACCGAATGTGACAATTATCTTGTAAGGCTAAAGATGGGATTGGCGTCTGTCTCCCCCGAAGACACATCGGTGACGTGCGCATCAGCGCATCAGGAACAGCATCTATGGAACCGACCAAAATAGAGACGCTTAATAGACGCCCCGAACGGCTCGGCGAAGCTAAGAGACTCGAGCCGAATTTAACGTCAGTTTCAGCCCTATCGGCTGCATCAGTGACGGGCGAGTCCTGGGAATCGAACAGTATACTTATGCAACCCGATTTGAACACTCAACCGATGTGCAAACTGGCTCCACTTGAGGATGCATGCAATAACCACTAAGGTTATCGATGAATTGAGCTTTTCATAGGGGTCTCTCCTGCTTTACAACTAATTCCTGCAACAATATTCCAATTCACGCTCGTATTTAATTGCCATCCTCGGTATCCTACATACTAAACACTTGCAGCATTATAGCTTGTTATTTACCACCCACTCGACTAGCGCTGCAATCAAAGCTGCTGACACTTCATGCAGACAATGTTGACGAGCAGATTATAGCCTTCCTTTATGTCACAGCAAACATTGCTACAAGTACTTCACGAAACCGGTTATTAACCTAAAGATATAAACCTACAGAATAACAGAAATCCTTCGCAAGTCCTCTTTCTAAACAATCCTTGTTCAAATAATTAAACTAATGGTAATATCCGCTATTTACATGACCTACTTCTTGCTTTATGATGCTACAGATGCCTTCACCGCGCATAGATATTATTTTGACCGCTAAATTGTTATCTTTCACTTTAAATATATCACTTTAAACTGGAAAGCTTTGAAGGTGTAACCACTACGAGTAAAAATTAATGCTCGTTTGAAGAATTGCGAAGAGTCTATTTTCAGAAGTTCCTCGATTTTGTGAGGCCACTCTGACATTTGTAACAATAATATTGAAAAAGGCGTTCATTTCAATGAAACCAAATAACCCCTGACCTTTCTAACGCCGCAGAAAAGCGAAATACAGAGTGAGTTAGCCTATAATTGTAGAATTACAAACTAATCACAGTGTGCTAATCTAATTAATGTTTAATGTTTAATAGAGTGTATCATGTATTGAGAAAACAAGGCATTTAGATTCTCTATACTTTGCAATTCTACACAAAATAAATCAATTGCCATACCTAACAAAACATGCAAAACAAACACTACATAGAAAAACAATGCAATTAATACTGTAATATTCGGCTGAGCCCGTATCACGGACTATACCATTAGTATATTCCAAAAGTGGTTCATCATGTTACAAGTTGTTAGAAGGATGAAGTCCCCCGAGCTCAACAAGTCTAGCCACTTTAGATTAGCCAGATTAGTTTTAAAGATCCACATTAAAGAAAAGATTGATGGTGGCGATAGGCTTAAACATGTGGCAAGTTCCCATTTGTCTCAATTACCAATTACCATACATCTCAATTTAGCCTTTGCTACTTGGTCTCTCAACGTTTTACTCTGCCGCGACTCCAAAGCAGACATACCTTATGTGCAAACATAAATTCCGAAATAGGTCTGTACGCATATATGCGGATCATATAGGCAGACACACGGATAAATATGGGCATAGATACAGTTATATACATTTTAGAAACGCCCAGGACATTTGATTAATTTTTTTATGTGAGCACATCGCAGGGTAATGTTGTCAAACAATCATTTCAAGAACGGATCCTTAATTCTTTCAATCCATTAACTAATCAAATTGAATCAATCAAACAATTAGTCAATTCACCCACCCACTCATCCATCCAGCCATCCATCCATCCATCCATCCATCCATCCATCCATCCATCCATCCACCTATCTCGTATCAAGTCCAGCACGCACATATCACATGTCAGTCCGTCAACCCGTCTCAAGATGTCACCACCTCTACTACTTATGCAACCGTAGCAGTCGTAACATTTTCATGTTTTCATGTTGCTACTTTAGCATCTGCTCTGTGCTTGATGGAGTCTTGCCAAGTCTTGGGACAAATTCGTGACAAATTTGATCGAGAATAAATTTAATTACCAAATAATAAACTTAAACTTGGTACTGGGTGTAGTCTAGAAACTGATCAAATGCTCACAGTGCCGTACTAGGATTCGATTATGAGCATGGCGTACCCAAGCTGGTTCAATTTAGCACATTGATTTGTTGGTGCCAGGCTAATCCTAGTAACGGCGGTCCCTATTATTCATTTGGTCCGATTTATTTGTGACACTCCCCAAGATGAATGGGGGCCCTGATTCCCAGATAGGATCCTGGTTACTCCACTATTAATTAGAGTATGAGTCAGATGTTTTGTTTAGCGGATTGGCGTTGACTATAAGAAGTATCTCTCGCTATTATTAGACTACCATATGACGACTTCAGAATAAATGTTGTTTTGTTATTGATGTTACAGTAAGGGTGAATCAGCACTGCACGTTGGTATATGACGTCAAACACAGAAATAGAGTCGGAGCACAAACGACTGCTAGCCTAGTACCGTATATTTATATTTTTGCAGAAAAGATTTACACGATAAACGGATCATAAGACCCATAGGCTTCACTTGTGTGATAGAAAGACTTACATTCGTGACTATGACAATATTTTAGAGAGATTTGAGTAGGCCTACTGGAATCTCAGAATTGTGTTTTATAATATAATATATTAAAATTATAAATTTGTAAATGAAACTTCGCAAAAGCATGTTAGTCTATTAATTACCGTCTGCATTATATGGTAGCCCACGATGCACTTACAAACTAAGATCTACTGCATAGCCTACATTAGACATGTTTATTCTGAGGAACCGGACGTTAAATCCTCATTGTATTGTACTGTATTATGAGAATCGTAATTATTTTAGTTACAGTCTACACCAATACTAAACACCTCTCAACAGTCATATCTGCTTTATTCGTCTCTTGTAAACACATGAAGCTGTCGATGGGTTCAATTCTATTTTTTAACCTACTCTACTACAGTGATCCTACATGCCCCGGTTCTATAATAGTTGGCAACACGCTCACTCGATAAACATGATGTCGCGGGTTCCAGTCCCAGCCGGGTCCGTCTCTGACAGTATCACTAGATACGGAAACAGACGTCAAACTTAGCTTTACCGTGTTATCTTTTTACGCCTCAGAGTAACAAAATTAAAGTAAACATACAAGCGAAGATAAGCGAAATCTGTGACGCAACAGCTGAAGACTTATGGAATAAAGACTTAGTTATCTGCAGCTGAAGGCTTATGGAATAAAGATTTAATTATCTGCAGCTGAACGCTTATGGAATAAAGATTTAATTATCTGCAGCTGAACGCTTATGGAATAAAGATTTAATTATCTGCAGCTGAAAGCTTATGGAATAAAGATTTAATTATCTGCAGCTGAAGGTGCTCGAGTCTCATGCAACGAGCAGAGCTGCTGATATAATATTGTCATACTGATGAGAGTCGTAAACACTTACAGCATTGCTGCTAGACGTGCTCGAGTCGTAGTCGCTGTAGGGAAACATTGCTGAATCCGAGCAGCATTGCAGTGTAGATATACGAAATGATATGATAGGCTTCTGTAATTTTAAAGTATTTTGCTGTATAGAAATACATACAATAGTATTTTGGACGAGATTTAAATCTTTTTATGTTAATAACTAAGAAAATGTTAGCATAGTGTCGCATTCTTAGCATTAGGAATTTGCATAACCCTTAATTAATAAGCTTATATAAACTCAATTCCATTGAATGAATTTTTTTAACTTCAAACCAATCTAAGGTGTGAAGTAAGGTATTTAGTAGAGTTGAGAAAGAACCCAAAATTGTGGGTTCTAGTTCGGGTTCTTTGCTGGGCTGGTTGGGTTCGGGTTATTTACCTTCAGAGGTTGGGTACGGTTTCGGAGCGGGTTCTTTGAAATTGTGGGTTCGGTTTCGTATTCAGTAGTTGTAAAATACAGCAAAGTAGAAATAAAATACAGTAAAATACATGTATTTTTCCAAAAATATAAAATACATAAAAGACATAAAATACATGAAATACTGCAAAGAAAAAATAAAATACGTGAAAAATACATGTAATTTTTATAAAATATAAAATACATAGAATACGTATTTCACAACTATGACGTGTTCGAATTCTTAGTAACTTTAAGATTATAATTTTGTTACCATAGCTGCATCTACTAGCGGTTGGGATGGTAACATGTGGATTGTAAGGCAAAGTTGCAATACATAGCTCCAGTTACAAAAATCTTAAGTAGCCCTATTCAGAATAAAAATTTAACTATACACAATAACAATGAAATGAAGACTCCAATAAGTTTTTAGCCAGAAAAGGAAGAACCACAACGCAAATACTAAAAATGAGTGGCTCCTTTCCTCCCAACCCTCCCCCCCCCCCAGTAATAGTGGGAGGTTCTGGGTGGAGGCTTGTTACATAGCCAAACCCCTTCCCAGAATTCCGAGACTGGATGGGGGAGGAGGGGGGAGTTCAATTCCACCAGTTTCTTTTATAGGAAGATCTGTCTTTCCCCCTATTGGTAGACGCCACCTGGCTATAGTTCTCTAATTTTGAGACGTCCCTGACATCATCTTTGCGTGAGGAAACGGACGTTAAATCTTTATTATTATTATATGAAACGTCTTTGTCACCACGCAGCTGTTCCACAAAATTATCTCCAACGTCAGAATTCATTTCAAAGCCTGTGATTCACATTGCATTCTAAAAAGAACCAGTCCGTTACATATATTAAGGGCCAGTATATTATGTTGATACTGATAGCCCAACTGCCCACCCACTCTGACACAGCTTTATGAAGTATCGATGCCTCCCAGTGACTAGTTTGATTACCAAAACCCAACGGTGCTCTAATATCGTGAGATATTAGTTGGCGATCTTGTAAATCCAAGGAAGGCATCGACATGCTTTGTACATCTGTTCTTAGTAGAGATGAATCACCTAGTTGGGAGACTTCGGTGGTCTAATTAGTCACGGTGGCTTTTGGAAACAAAGGTTGCTAGTGCTCGAACATCAAGTTGCAGCCTTTAGCAACCTGCTTTATTCTCAATTGCTTGTCGGGTTCGGAAACGATGTCCGGCAAAGAACAATAGCATATAAATAATACAATTATAAATAATAAATAAACTAAACTGTAATTAATATAAAATATTAATATAAAATATATAATATAAATATAGGCATAAAATATTGATATAAAATATATAATATAAATATGTTTCCTCACGTATTTTATAATATGAGATTATATATAACAAATTAAATATAATATAAACTATAATCTATAATAAAAAACCAACAGCACAGCACACAATAGTGCCGTGAACACTGCTAATTTGCTTGATACTCTGTGGAGTAAAACCTGTAATAACCTTTGAGCTAATAATAGCCTCTCTGTGACGGTAGCTCGTGACTAGCGAGATAGAGAGGTCTAAAACTCATATTTTGCTTGATTCAATTAAAAACGGAAGTAATGTTGTGAAAACACAAAAAGAACTTCTAAAGTCACATAATATAACTTTCAAGCTATACTAAACAGGGAAGATATATGAGGATTGACTGGAACTCTTTGTTCGTCGAATATTTAAAGAAATCGGCGAATGCTATAAAATTTTACGAATTCAAATATGGAAATCCTAAAGTATTATTGAACATTAGATTCGCTACTCGAAGGTTGAATCAATGATGGGACCTCCTATCTGGGATTCGAACTAGCCATATATATAAACCGGTCGAAGTTCTTATTTGCTGCTGACTCAGCCATGTTAAATTGTGTCCAAAATGTAATGCTTAACATCGTGAAATCTCCCTCTCTAGTGCACTGGCAAAGGGCAGGTCCAACGTACATATTCTGAAACACAGTTTGCTATCACGTTCACTAATGTGCACCACTGCACCCCATCGATCATCAAGTTGATCTGATCAAAAAGGCCATGCCCAAAAAGTTACATTTTTTCTTGGGAATATATATTCTGACGTTCGAGGTGGTTTCCCGTTGCCTTCCTTAGTAGGAAAAAATCTGCGTTAGTCGACCTTTACGAAACATGTGCAGTTGTTAGTTGGTCTATTCTCAAGTTTCCCGGATCTAGCACGGACAATGGCTGTAATAGGTGGCATCGATCCAAGAGCAATTTTATTAACGATTAGCACTTTCCTTTATGGAACTTATTGATGCAGTGGAATATCATGCGTGGTGATGCACTCTACGAGCTAGCCCTCAATTTAGGCAGCTTGTGCTGGCTTCGGAAAAACTGAGAATTCTTCCAACCGCCCGTTGCACGTGTTTCGTAGAAGCCGACTAACGTAGGAACTAACGTATTGATGAAAGATAAGGAGACTCGGATACACCTCAGAAATGTTCCGTGGACTTGCCTTAGGCTGTTCATGGAAGAGAGAGAGAGAGAGAGAGAGAGAGAGAGAGTGTGTGAGAGAGAGAGAGATAAAGTGTGTGAGAGTGAGGGAGCGAGCGAGAGAGAGATTATAATATTTCTGTTATTAAACATTCTTATTAACTTCTATCTATCGGTATTGATATATTTTCAGTATGAAAGCATATACTATTATTATAGGCTGCAATTAATCTTTAGATTAATATATATAATAAAACGCTAGATAAGTTTTAATTTATTATAATAATCCGTTCGTTATGATTGAGCAGAAAAGGATATCGATTCACTGAATCTGTATAATAACCAAGAATTATCAAATCTCTTATCTCTATCAGTTATCAACATCTTCCAGAAACATGCCTATACCTGGCGGATCACTCGTACTACTGAGTAAGTATGGATATCTTTTTCCTTCTATTTCTAATACAATAGCTAATATGACATATTTTCAAAGTTGTTCATAAAGCTATTTCTGATAGAGTCAAATCTATTGTGTAATCGATTTTTGAAGCAAAATAGCAGATATATGCGATAAGCATTCATATCTTTATCAAGCAAAAAGTTACATTTTAGGCGTGATACAGGCTTAGCCTTTTTGATGGGATCAACTTGATGATCGATGGAGTGCTCCTCAGTGAGCGGAATAGCAGACTGTGTTTCAGAATATGTACCTTGGACCTGCATTTGGCAGAGCACTAGAGAGAGATAGAGATCAACCAACACTGCGATAAGCCTGGAATTTTAGATCATCTTCTGTTACTTTTTATCTTTGGTAAAATTATGAAGTTTAACTCATATTATAGGTCATTACAATGCACTATTAGAATTGCCGGGTTATCCATGTCACCGGTTTTCATTATATTAAATTAAATGATCCTGCTCATATTCTTGCTCTTCCATAATGAGCACACATCGATCAACAACAGTTGATTCTATATTAAAAGGGTAGCTTATTCTACACTTGAATTTATTTTCTGGCTTGAGAAGATGTTGCTACTGGGGTATCTTTCCGTTTCCTTCCCATGTGTCTGTGTTAATCAGCTTTTATTTATTTATTTATTTTTATTCGTCATCAGACACATTTATCAGTTACAAAATGCACAATTCATATAAAAACAGTGTTAGTTGCATGATGGACAAAGTAACCACAGGCTTTGCAGCGCTAACGTGGCACTTTAAAAACATCGATTAGTTAAACTTTAGATTTTCGCTGTGGTTTAAAATATTGTACAGTTGCGAAGCACTTTGCGGTTGAACAAATTCAAGTTCCTCGGATCAAAACGGGAAAGTTGAAATAATAAAAGCTAAATTATGTGCAAACTACTGTATCTTGTAGACTGGAATAAAACAGATATCAGAAATGCCATATTTGAAATATAGACAATACCGTATCCTGGACAGGCCATAAATTATGAAGTTCCACAAGGAGAAAGTTTTTGTAAAAAAATTTTGGAAAGACATTTATAATTTTCTGAATAGGTATTGAATAGAAAGGAACTTGGGTAATGTTTTTAGCTATGAACATTAGTTACGAATATGAATATTTTATTGATTGCAGCTATAACCGGATACAAAATACCAATTTATGGCAATAAAATAATATGACGATAAACGAATCGAACCTCCGGTAGAGGGCATATAAACTTGTCTGAGATGGAATATGAGAAAAGCGGTGCAATGTAACAGTTATTAATTTTGTAGCTGGCAAAAGTCTACTAAGCCAATGCTTAGTCTCCTGGACCGGCCTGCATTCTTAACGTTAATCGGTTCGTCTTCTGCGTCACAGTTGAGTTGAAACAAAAAAATTACAAAGTTTATTTAAAAAAATTAGTGTCTAATAGAAACTAGAAAGATTAAAACAATTTTTTGTTTGTACGAATTAATCATTCGTCATGAGGCGAAGTCTTGCGCTTCTGAGCTTCACGTTAAAAACTCTCAATGCGTAGACTAAAACCTATTGGAAGTCAGTCTATATGCCTATAAATGTTAATTGGTCGAGCACTGCTTGCGACTTTCAAAAATCTCTGACTTTTCACTACAAATGAAACCTTTCGTGGCAAATGAATTTACGACAAACGAGCCGAAGGGATTGATATAAAACTCCGAACGTTGTTATATTTAGAATAGAACCATTGACATTTGAATTACAATGGGAACATGGATATGTCTGTTGGAATATCCAAATATCATAGTATGTACAGATTTCTCATGCTGAGTCAACTCAACATGGAGAATGCTTCTTGACAATATGTCTCATTAAAATATTGAGGAAAATTGCTGTGCAAATATTTAGCTGATTTTATATATTAACATGAATATTAAAATGTTGCATTAATGCCTACATTTTAAATATATTCCACTCATGAGGAGATGGTAGTAAATTCCTATTTCTCAGAATCTATTCTTAATTTTGTAGATTTATTTGCTTTCCCGTAAAACAGTCTCGAAGATCGGTTTTGGCCATGACACTGCTATATAAATTTTGTGATCAATAATAATAATAAAACCAAACAATTAATAATAACAAAACAAAAATGACTAAATGACCTAACTCAAAGTCTGAATCCCTTTCACTCATTCA
>JAQFZF010003533.1:0-11284 GCA_034695365.1 Enchytraeus norvegicus
GGTCGGATTTATCTAATTAAATTAGCATAAAAACCAAAAGTCGGATTTATTAATATTAGTTGAGATACTGTATTTATGTGTATCGTCATAACGATTATGCGATTCTAGGACGATTCATCCACGGACGATTCATCCACGGACGGTTCATCCACGGACGGTTCATCCACGGGCCTGACGTTGTCAGATGCTTTAAAGGTAATTGGACACGCTTCCCCCCACTCAGGCAATGGGCTCACTCCCTTCCCCACGCAGGCAATTAAATCATGCCGACACTTGCTCCGTTTAAGGAGCATCAACAAGTGGCAGCCACTACTGTGTTATAATTGTAAGAATGATAATGAACTGTTTCATGAAAATGTTACTATTTTGAGAACGTTAATGAATTAGAAAGGTTACAATTGTGAATGTTACATTTCATTAACGTTCTCACAATAGTAACATTTTTATTTCATTAACGTTCTCACAATAGTAGGCCTAACACAATGATAACGGCATATAGTAACGGCATGATTTAATTGCCTGAGTGGGGGGGGAGCGTGTCCAATTACCGTTAAAGCATCTGACAACGTTAGGCCCGTGGATGAACCGTCCGGTGGATGAATCGTCCTATGGATGTACCGTCCGCGGATGAACCGTCCGGTGGATGAACCGTCCGGTGGATGAACCGTCCGTGGATGAACCGTTGGTGGATGAATCGTCCTGCCACCTATTATACGACATAATCGATCAAGTAGCTTACTGGTCTCTAAGTACTGATCAATAAGTACTGGTTTCTAAGTACTGGTTTCTAAGTACTGGTAAATAAGTACTGGTAAATAAGTACTGGTAAATAAGTACTGGTAAATAAGTACTGGTCAATAAGTACTGGTCTCTAAGTACTGATCAATAAGTACTGGTCTTTAAGTAGGCTCAACATGCAGAAAGTATAGGCTATTTAGAAATAGTTCACGTAGGGCGGCCTATAGTTCCTACATGGTGTACCTACCTATTAAGAGTAAACTGTCCATTTTTCAGTTTAACTGGCTGGTAGTTTAACAGTTCTTGTTCTACTAATGTAATATTGTTACACATCTCATTATTTAAAAAATCTAAACCCAACCCCACCCAAACCATAAAAGCTAAACCATAAAGGATATTGTAAAAATAAGGGGATGTACTAAAATATATTTAAGACTAAAATATAGCTATTATAGCAGTGTCATTGGATACGAAAACAGACGTTAAACTTAGCGTAACAGCTCACATGTTAACTACGGAGTCGAATAGTTCGCTTTATTAAACCTGCATATTTTAGTTCCGTGATATCGTGATAATAATTAGCAGCATTTTGAAGTATTCTATTTACTTCCTGGTATTCTGCCCGCAGAGTAGATTCAATAGATCTATTGCATTGGGCTACTACGAGTAACTAGATTCCTACAGCCCACATGTGGAAGTATTGTAGATATTATAGAGCTAATATAGATTTCTACAGCTTCTAATTTGTTATGGAAAAATTGTTATAAAAGAGATTGTTCTAGTTTTCCTCGAGTAAATGATATTTTGACATGCTTGAAAAATGAATAAACAAAAATATGTACACTGTACAGTAATTATTATTTAACAATAGGATATCGCTACACTACGCTACAGTCTGTACTTCATAAGAAAAGAGGTGGGGGGGGGGGGGTAGATATCGTATACCTCGGCCCTTACGATTTAATATGACGGCCGCGATATCGTCGCCAGATGATGAAAATGACGTTAAATCCATAGTGAATGATGGATGATTGATTGACTATTTGACACTTGCTATGTCCTAATCGGCATCACTATCTCACATGCAAAAACTACATTCGCAGGAATACTTATTAAGTCAGTTGTTCAATTTATGTATCATGAGGGGGGTCGAGGGGTACCTGCCCTGACTATTCAGAAAGCTTCAGATTTCTAAATAGAAATGAAAACGGATTTTGGTTATGAAGTAAAAATCCTGCTTTAAATGATATTTTTTAATACTTCCTACCCCTTTCCCCCCGTTGACAAGCAGTCTAAAACGAGCCAACGTTCTAAACTCAAGTATAGGCTTATTCACATTCGTCATGGTATACGATTATTCAACATTGTTCACTGTAGCGAATTCGATGGCACTGACATAATACTATTCGCTTACTCGCTCTTTTATCTCTACAAAACAGTCTGCATTTCTGTCTATTCACGCACTCTCTGCGTTAGTTCATCGGTCACGCATTGCACTGCTGTATGACATAATATAATCTTGTATGTGCTGTAGAACAGTTGATGTTTACTACTGTACAGGAGATACACGAATTAGTTTTGACAGGCCGCACGTTTTTAATTAGTAATTTTGTTTGTATCAGATTAGAGACATTAATATCAGCTGCACAACCAATATTAAAGAACAAGCACAGTGCCCATTTAATTACACACTACTGCATATTACACATCATTACACCTTATACATTATTGCAAAATTACACATTATTACACACTACACATTATTACAATAAGTACATGGCATAAATAATAATCACATTACAGAATATGCACAGCACATTAAGTAGGCCTACATTACAAATTATTCAAGAATTGAAAATCAATAGTGTTGGAATTTGAGAATATAAACTTATTTCTTTTGTTAAATTTGACAAACTCTTATAATACATGCTAATACTTTATAACAATTATAATGCTTTCTTTAATTTGATTTTTATTTGGATAAGTTATATCGAGAAAGGTCCATTGTAGGCTCTAGGAGACCCACCGTAAAGACATGCGTCGCCGAATTTGAACATTTAAGTAAATAATCATGAAATTATAGTCTAAGCCTATAGCCTAACCAATCATGACATTATAATTTCACAAAATTAGTGTGAAAAAATTAGATTATTTCAGAAAGAGTTAGAAATTGCGTTGCAATGGTTCTACGGCTATACATATAATCAATTGCACTAAAAATTATCGTAAAATATGTATAAAAATGGAATAATTTGTACAACTTATAAATTATTGTCTATTGAATAAATACAATGTTAATTAGGTCTACGCAGACACAGTTGGTTAGAATTGAAAACTGTAGGGCAGGCTACAATCTACCAATTTTTACCAAATAAAATAAAAATAATAATACAGGTTTAACGTCCGTTTCCTCATCCTAGGATCATGTCAGGGACGTCAATAACATATTATTTTCAGGTGCGATAAAATATAATACTAAATTTCTCAAATGTCTGGAATATCCGGCTTCAAAACATGGCTTCTTGCTATCTTTGGAGTTCTTATCGTCATATACACATGCAAAGGTAAGTTATACAAATTATTCCATTTTTATACATACTTTACGATAATTTTTAGTGCAATTGATTATATGTATACCCGTAGAACCATTGCAACGCAATTTCTAACTTTTTTGAAATAATCTAATTTTTTCACACTAATTTTGTGAAATTATAATGTCATGATTGGTTATACTGTTTTTGGGCTAGAGAATCTACAAGACAAATCTATGAGTCGATTTAATGATATTTAGTCTCCAGCGACGAATAAACTTATCGTATTAATTAAATGTTAACAACATTTCAGCTGAGTCGCCAATATATATGATGCAATTGAACCGCTTTTAATTTAAGTTGATCATTCATAATGTCTTTGCACTTCTTTGCTTCATGATTTTTGGTTTCCCATGCTTGTTCGGAACTGAAAATTAAATATATGATTAATTAATTAATTGATTAAATATATAATATCAATTAATCAATAATAAATATTTATTCAGAGCACTCTTAACTAAGTCTCTGAGTGCTCTGAACAATGAATAGTAAAGTAGCCGCCCAGCCTCCCATATGCCACGACCGTTGTGACAACCCTGCTTGTCTATCAAACAATATGTGGTTTACAGGGGGTATACTTAGGTTCTATGATATTTCATTCTTAATTATAGCTCAGAACATGTTCTTCCTGGGATGCTACGCTGATTATGTCAATAATCGCGTACTTCGTGGACCGTTCTGGCAGAATAGCGAAGTGAGCATGACGCTGAATTTGTGTCAAAGCTTATGTAAACTCAACTCAACAAATACGTATTTCGGTGCAGAGGTATTTATATTTCTTCTCCATGTAAACCTATGCAAAGTATACATGCATGTACATAGTATGTATTTTTTAAGCGAAAAAATATGTTATTTGAAGGTGTGTTAAACGATCTCTAGGGTAAAGCACATGAACTAGTTAGTGCGGTGTCTACAAATAGTTTTAAGAATTAAATTAATGATTACATTGGGTTGCAGATTGAAATAAGCTGCTAGATTTCTTCCCTGTTTCTGATACAAAATTAGAAATTATTGTGTATGTTGGATTGAGTGATGGTAGCAGTTCTGTCAATTCTGGTAAATAAGTTGACTATTACAGTAGATGTGACATTCAAATTATTGGTCTGTCCATTATTGCATCATTGGAAAATACTACGAATGTTAAATTCTTATGCAAGATGGGCATAGTGTTTAATTTTTATTAAAGTAGATCATGCCAAGGCATCTCTGTACTTCACAGAGTTTTAAACAAAATAGTATTTTACAAAACAGATTACACAAGATTAATAGACAATTATGCTATGCATACAACAAAACAGTTATATTTCAGGCAATATTATGAAAACTATGACCTTTTACAGATATCCTATTCCAGTATTCGGTAGTCAGAAAAAGCTCACAAATGTTCGCATGAAAGGATGAGTTTAAGTTTCTTCTTGAAATTGAGTGTGAATATCTTAACGATGATATAAATAGAGAATAACTTTTTCAATAACAAGCTATACTAACATCCTATTTACAGTATTCCTACGAGTGTTACTGTGGAGAATATCCAAGAAGTCAGAATCAAGTCAATACGAATTATTGCCTCACACCATGTAAAGGCAACCAATCGCAGCAGTGTGGTGGTACAAACTACATCAGTGTCTACTCGGGTTTGTATTTTAATCTCAATAAAATTGGAAAAACTGTATAGCCTACTGATCATTCGATCATGATCGATCATACATAGGTCATACATGGGCATACTACAGTAACAGTCGGCCTGCCTAGGTCTTCTGTTGCATTGCAACGTGTTATTGTATGTTGACTAAGCCATTTAAGTGTCATGCTGCATAGGTTCACGTTTCGAATTCCAGGGCTCACCGGACACTGATGTAGCCGTCAGACCTTGACACTGACGATAAATTCGGTTTTTGTTTAAAGCATTGTTTTTAGTCATTCCTGTGTGATTATTGCAACATATTGAGATTGCACTTTTACCGTTATCAACGTTTTCATGTAATAAAATTTTTAGTGAATAAACAGTTTTTCTTACTCGTTATATTCACATTGTAAAGAAGGCTCTAATTTATTTAATCCAATCTTAAAGATAAAAGATTGTCTATTTAAGTGTGTGTTTCAATTTAGTACTCAGTATGCTTTTATTGCTAAAATTTATTTTATTTTCATTCCTCACACAGTGTGTCCGGTAGGTTACTTAGGCACGGATTGTTCCGACAGATGTTACTGTAAGGATGAAGTCGCATGTAGTAGACAAGGATTATGCCTATCTGGAGCTTGTCAGACAGGGTGGCAGGGAAACAACTGTTCAATAGGTATAATTACCTACTAATCAAATTAATTTATAGAAATCCGAATAAAGCCGAATTTAGCGACATTTTCTTGGCCGAACGGCTGCATTAGTTACGGGCGAGCATTAGGATTCGAGCCGTGAACCTATGAAGTCCGAATCGGACACTAAACCGATGTGCTAACTGGTTTAACCGAATGTGTTTTGAGGATTAGCTGGCTCTATTTAATTCATAGCACGATACTTATGCCCGATTCTTGCCTCGTTGCAATGACTTCTGTGCCAAGATATTGCACTAGGTCTTGAGCTGATTTGACTTGACTGGCCTAAGAGCTGGTCGTTGGTTGATATTTGACAGTCGCTTATCATCTAGTTATGACACAGCGACTTTAAGCTCAAACTACCAACCGATACTTAAGGGTTTTCGTGGTTACCCTGGAAAATGAGGCAGTAGTAAATTCACCTGCGGTTCATTCAAAACTGGAGGTTCATCGAATATTCACTTAATTAATCTGAGATGATAGTTGTCAAACCATACCCTATCGGTAATTTCTTATTTTGTAGATTAAATTGTATTTGTATATTAAACAGATACAGATGAATGTTTGATTAAGACCGACGGATGTGGACAAATCTGTGACAACACTCCGGGAAGTTATTACTGCTCCTGCGAGGATGGCTACAAATTAACACCGGATCAAAAGACATGCGGAGGTTGCTGCTTAATTTAATGTTTCTGTTCGTGACAGAAGTGTAGTGGGCTCTATATATAATAAGTAGGATAAGGATTGAATGTGATCTTTTATAAGCCCAGGGTCGTTTACAACCCAGAGCATTAAAGAAGGATTGAATAACCATAATATAATAACCATAACCATAATATAATATAATAATTTGTCAATTTATGTCCATGTACATTTAAAGCAACGTTTCCCAAACGGTGGACCAGGTACCGGTACCCCATGAATATCACAAATATACAAAATTAAACACGAAAACTGATAAAGGTATCATCTTATTCCCAAAACGTAAAGCTTAAGTCTACAAATAATTACACCAACACCCTTGGGGTCATCCATATATTACGTCATCACTGAGGTGGGGGGGGGTCGGGACCTTAATGACGGTTGAGGACGGGGAGGGGGGGGTTCGGGTCTTGATGACGTCATCAACGCAAATTTTTTTCACACACCTTTTTCTGGCTGAACGTCAATACAGAACAAATTTAGTTGCTAAACCGTACACTTTTCTCCGTAAAAATTCACAAAAATGTGCGAAACCGTAATAATTGTTGACAGATTATCCAAATGTTTCCTATAGGCTCTCTGGGCTATTTCTTTCTACCACCTCCCCCCCTGCCCCCCCCCCTCGTTGACAGACTACGTGCTGCATACGGTGACCGTTGACCGACCCAAAGTGATAACGTCATCATTGGGGGGAGGGGGTCGAGACCTGTGATGACGGATGATGACGAGGGGGGGAGGGGGGTTCAAAATTCCCGAAAAAGTGATGACGTAATATTTGAATCAAACCCTTGGGCAATGCGCATGGTTGCGTACCGGTGCCTGGTAGGTTAGTCCGGTTACCTGCGCTTGCTGCATTGGTGCTCTCTGAACGGTAAAGATATGACTAATGATTAACACCAATTGGACCACAGACTGCAGACCATAGCGAAAAAGAAACACAAATAAAAAGAAAGGAAATCCTGTAATCATGTGTGTCTGCCATGTGTGGAAATAAAAGGAAAAACTGAAATAAAAAATAAGATAACGAGCCACGGGTCAAAACGCTTGGGAAAACGCTGATTTAAGATTTGATGAATAAAATGACAGCAAATCAGTTTGAAGTTACTATAAATATTAATCAATCAATCGTTGCGAATCAAGTGTCCGATTCATGCTCCATAGGTTCACGTTACAAATTCGAGTTGATTTAAGATTATATTTAAACTTTAAAAGGTTCATTTGGCACTTTAAGATCTCATTGATAACATCAATAACTTTTATATCAGCATTCAAGCTTTCATAGTTGAACAACAATTATGTTGATTAATAAGATAATAGAACATTCAGCATCAACTAGTCTGCATTAGTTGCAACCGGTTGAATAGCGTGGTCAGTAACGCTCTTGCTCAATAAGCAGGATGTCACGGGTTCGAGTCCTAGCCGGGTCCGTCTCAGGCAGTATCCTCCGATACGGAAGCAGACGTTAAACGCAACTTTACAGCTTTAGACTAACGTGTCAAATCTTCAAAACTTTTGCGTCGGCAACCGAATGCCATCTACGGCAATGTATACATACATAGTCCAATACATACATAATTATGTATGTATGTGCTACAATAAAAATATAAATAATGCAAATAAAGGTTTAGCGTCCCTTTCCTCACCCAGGCATGATGTCAGGGACGTTTAAATATAATTAGAATGATTTGTATTATCAGATATTGATGAGTGCGCCTCGAATGCTACCAACAACTGTACGCAGGGGTGCAACAACACCCAAGGAAGTTACAATTGTTCCTGTAACACGGGATTTGAGCTCATCGGAAGGACTCAATGTCAAGGTTTGTAATTCGAAATATATTTTAGTCATAATTCTTTAATAATTTACAAATATTTGTATTTTATCTATCTATCTAGTGCTCTGCCAAGTGGCAGGTCCTGGGAGTTAAATTCCTCCATAACTGTCTATCGCTAGCTTTTTGTTTCATGATAATATAATTATGCTCCACCCTATTTTAAATCATCCTACATTCCTATACGTCCTGTCTTGCATCGTCCTGTCTTACATAGAACTCGATAATTCGTATTGTTTCGCGATCTTCGAATTTACTGATTGAAGCCATACTCTCGTTGACTAAAGGACGAAGGGCGTAGAAATTGAAACATACATCAGACTATAAACTCTGTGCAACATCAATTATTACAAGAATCAGCAGAAGCAGAATCGGATCCGAGAAATTTGTGAATATTCCATCCGATAACTGCACATGTTTTGTAGAATTCGTGAGTTTTAACTATCTAGTCAAATAAAGAACATATTATTGATCATATCATTGATTTTTGTTTAAGGAATTCCCACAGCCTTTAATCATACTTTTATATGTTGTCTTTCAATAAAAGAAAATGTGGTTTTCCTTTCTCTTCCTCAGTATCTGTGTTAGTCGGCTCTTTTAAACAAGTGCTGTCTTTAGTTGATTCATTCTCAAGATTTTCGGGCCCATCACGGGAAAACCCTTATAGACGATAAGTATGACGTCCCCGATATTGTCGTAAGATGATGAAGCGGACGTTACATTGTATTGCTACCATTGTATAACTGTGTTATTTGTTATTTATTCTGAAGATATTAACGAGTGTCTTCGAAACACATCAGGATGTCAACAGATTTGTGAAAACACTAATGGAAGCTTCAAATGCTCCTGCATTACAGGATTCAGGGCGTCAAATCACAGTGTAAAAGAATGCGAAGGTATCTCTTGTCTTATTTTTGGGGGGTTTATTTTCGTATATTTGCACACATGACATGTGTATGTGCTAGTTTCCTCTCTTAGTTGTGCACAAACCCATTCAAAGAGTCTCAGTGAATGGATGAACGTAGATGAGGTAGAAATGTTCTAGATGATCAGAAACACGACAGACAGAGAAAAATGGAACACCATGTCCGTCAACGCTGGAATCCGGCAGGACACCTAAAAGAGGAAGAAGTTGTGCACTGTGTATTGTATTCTGTGTTTTTCGATCACTCTATGATTAATCGCATCTTTGGCTTTTTTATAGCGCTAATTTTTTATACTGTTAAAACAGTATAGACTATATATTACTATTATACTAACAGCAATACTTCTGACAAATAATAATGTCAAGTGGATTACTATAACTCTCTCAAATATTTTACCGGCTGACTGTAATCAGAAACTGCACGGTACTCTTCTCTTGAATCATTTGTTTTGCCAGTCTTGTTTGAGTGGATTCAAATGTTGCTGAAGTCGTCCCTGATGTCGTCGTCAGATGATGAAACGGATGTAAAATTCGCATTGATTGATCATAGATTGGTCTGTGAGTTGCCACCGTAGTCTAGAAACCATTTCTAATATATGTAGTTTAGAAACCGGTCCATAATCGCAACTATTATAGTAAAAGTCAAATTCAGAAATATATTAAATCCAAATATAAACTTTATTAATAAATAAAAACAGTGACGAATTACAAATTAACTCAACGGTAGTGATCAATAAGCTTAAGAAATATCTGTGCTATTAACTTTAATAAGTAAAAACAAACCTGATAAGTCTAATTATGTTTCATCATCTGACGCTCTGTTATGATGAAAAAAAGATTAGACTTGTGGCGTCAACTAAAATGTCATAATTTCTGTCTAAATTCCAGGCAAAGTTTAGGTCTTCAAAAATTCCAGACATGCCAAGGTAATGGCTGCCCCACCGGTTGTGGCCTTAGGTTGCTTAGGTATCCAGATGCAATGTCCATCATGATATCTAGTACTTTTAATATCTTACATACTCAATTCAATTGCCAATATTAATCAGTTTGAATATTAGGCTGATCAAATTCAATTAATTGGCGTAAAACGGTATAATAGCGGACACTGTGATAACATTAATAACATAACAATATGTGATAACATAACAATATGTGATAACATAACAATATGTGATAACATAACAATAATGTTATGTGGTACACAGAATTTGTGTTGCGGCATCCCTGACATCACGGTAAACTTTTTATTGACTGATTGATCTGACTATTGGCTGATTGAACGATTGATTATTCTATTATAGGCAGGATATATAAAACCTTAGCGAGATCAATTCACTCTGTAGTATAAATCGCAATTGTAGTATCAAGTATTAGCCGTCTTGTATCCGGCAAACATAAGAATAAACCAATCGACAGCTGCACGTGTTTCGTAGAAGCCGATTAACGCAGTCACTGGTTAAGAAGATCCATCAGAAGATAAAATTACGTCCTAGAAAATATGGCATACAAACTCTACAGTTACATGCCATGGACCTGCCGTTAGGCAATGCACTGAGAGAGAGAGTGAGAGTATCAAATCAAGTATATTAAATCGTCAACCTTTTAAATGATTGCTAAAATACTTGCGATAAATAAAATGTTGACCAATCTCATGCCGCTGAACTGTTTTTTATTTATATTACAAGTATAGTATCAGCCTATTCCCTACCTAAGACGTCCCTGGCATCATAACGAAACGAGGGTCAAAACTTCATTATTGATAAATTTGCTCGATCAATCATAAATAAGATTGTCCATAGGCCCTATACTCATACAGATTTATATTAGTAAAGGTGTGGAGTTGAAAGCGCGCACGACTGCAGGATCAGGTAGAGTTGCATGATATTTCCACTCCAATTGTTCGCTATCAAATCTTCCACAGATAAGCTCCTCACATCAACTCTGCCTGTCCACGTACAACAATGGTAACAACCGCCATTGTACGTACCACCTCCAGCGATGTAAAGTGCGTCGTCGTCCAGAATCAACCCAAACTCCGTCACATCCGCCTCTAACCTTTCCCTCTCCTCCCACGAATCCGATTCAATATCATAGATGTAACAAAATTCCGAGCCAATAAGTAGAACCTTGCTTCTCCATAGTACGGCTTCAAATGAAAGATCTGTTTCCGGAAATGGGTT
>JAQFZF010003534.1:0-11283 GCA_034695365.1 Enchytraeus norvegicus
CATAAAATAATTATTTTCAGGAGTTTCACACAAATTTTAACCACGGAGTCATATATGGAACAGTTAAAACACCTGTATCAATAAATGTAATTAAATAGAAACCTACGAAATCACCGCATATGGTCGAAATAATATAAAAATGAAGCTGTTCCCATGCATTTATATGCAAGGACTAGTGTTAATCAATCTGACCTATGACCTAGGTACCACGGAGCATGCGCAGTGAGCAGTATATTGTTATTGTTCAAATTAGGCTATTGTTTATTCAATATATTATAGTTAATATATAATACATTGTTTATTGATTGATTGAATATAATCTGACAACATATATAAGAAACTACCATGTTATATTACTGTCGTTTTATTTATTTTTATAACAGCTTTATTGTTATAGTTATTGTTATTCTCGCTTGGGACGTCCCTGTCATCGCCTTCGGGTGAGCAACCGGACGATAAATCCACATTGATTGATTATTGTTGCTCTTGTAATAATTGTTACAAATGTCATTGATCCTCATTGATAAATCCTCATTGATAAATCCTCATTGATTGATTATTGTTGCTATTATGATAATTGTTAAAATATGTTTTCTACTCTACAGCCAAGCGCCCTAGTTGTAAGCCGGACGACAAACCACTGGTCAGCTGCTTCCCCTTCGATGGCAACACCACCCAACGAGTGGACTTCACTGCCTGGCCCCTCGGTCAGCCCTATCGGCACTGCCCGGAGCCCTACCAGGTCCCCATGGACTGCATGACCGGGGACACCAACTACAGGCTCGCCTACACCGCTAAGCCCATCGAGCCCCCCAGGCCCCACAAGCCCCATGCACCCAGGGTGGTGTGCGGCAAGTTCGAGGGGCTGACGTCGCATAAGGCTGACTTTAGGAAGTAAGTCTTGAAATTTTCTATCAGCTGTAAACTTCATAGCATTTTAGACGATATTAAATGCCGTTATTCCTTGTGTATTGTATTTGTATTGTGTTGTATTAGGATGCAAGCTTGAAACTTTTCCATTCTCTATTCCCGTTTTGGGTCCGGGATATCGGAGAATAGTCCAACCGATAGCTGCAGTCGTAAGAAGCGACTAACGCTGAGGAAGGCAATGGAAAACCACCTCAGAAACCTATATTTTCCTTGAACAACGGCATCATTTTAGGTTTGGAAAATCAAGGCCTTTGTGATGAGACGGATTTATTGAGCTGGTCGATGGTGTGCTCATTAAAGAGCGAGATAGTTGATTATGTGTATGAATTTTGCCTTGAACCTGCCACGTGGCAGAGCACTGGATAAATAAATAAATTCCAAAAATGCGCCTATGAGATACGTAGTATAATTATAGAATGTTCATTGGTATTGTATTGCATTAAATATGTAAATACTCGTAAAGTCAATCAAAATTAAATCAAATAGTGGCTTATCATCGGGTTCGCAATATTTCCAATAATTCTTTTACGCATCTCAAAATTTTAGCAAAATCCCAATCCCAACAACAACCTCAACCTTAAAATATTAATCTAACAGGAAAATAATAAAAATTAGATATGTAAAATGACTTTGGAGCAGAAACTTAGTTTATAAATGTGCTGTGTGGCAAGAAATTTACTTAATGTTAACTTAAAGACTTCAGACCAGCCCCTGTGTGGAACCTCGATTAATTTATTGGATTATTGACTGATTGATTGATTCAGATTGTGTCAGAAGTTTCTGAGGTCTCCTAAACGGGAGGCTCCTTGTGAGCCTTTGATTGATTGATTGACTGATTGATTGATTGATTAATTGATTCTAGATGGTGTCAGAATCATCTAAGACCTCCTAAGAGTTAGGAATACCAGCCGTTGTGTAAAACCTTTGATCGATTGATTGATTGATTGATTGATTGATTGACTGAGTGATTGATTGACTGATTGATTGAATGATTGGCTGATCCTAGATGGTGTATGGAGCCTCTAAGACCTCCCAAGAAGGAGGAGTACCAGCCTTTGTGTGAACCATTTGACGGCGAGGCGACGTACCGAAGGGACTATCAGCCGCACAGACAGCCCGTGAGACCCAGCATGAAGCCTGAGACCGTCGCGCATGTTGCCTGTGATCCGGCAGAGTCCTGCACCGAATATAGAACCTCTTTTACTAAAAAGGTTAGTTTATATTTAACTGAAATATGGGTGTACTTTATGGGTCTATAGAACATCAACTTAGAATTAAAGTTTTTATTTAACTGCAATATTGGATTACTCTATGGGGGTTTAAGAACTCCTTTTACAAAGAAGGTAAGTGTTTATTTAACTGAAATATGGGATCACTCAATAAGTTTAAAGAACCCCTTTTACTAAGGTAAGTTTAGTTGTATAAAAATAATACGAGTTAATGAAATTTTTAGTTTTTGCTATCTGATAATCAATCTATTATTATTAATCAATCAATCTATTATCTGACCATCAATTGTTACTCAGTGAATGACCAATTATTATTGCTTTATTTATTTATTGAACGATTGATTGATGGATTGATTGATTGATTAACTGTGTTACAATAGCAGGATAAAGCCGAATTTAGCGTCAACTTCACTGCTTAACGGCTACATGGCGAGCCCTGGGTTCGAACCTGGAACATATGGACAGCGGCTAAAGTGGACCAGAACGCGGTGGAATGACGTTCCGGCACCTCACTATATTAAATTTTCATCTTTGCGTTCCACCATCTCTCAATAAATTTCACTTTATCTGACCGCTGCGTTCCATGCATGGTTCCATGCACCACCTCCACCATTACCTATAAATTAAGTTCCACCAGTTCCACCACCTATCATTTTCCACTTTAGCCACTGCCTATGGAACCCGAGTCTGTCACACTACCGATGTGTTAATCAGCCCATGCAATGACGCATCTCCTACAGATTGGTATAGGTGATTGATTGGTTGATTGATTGATTGTTTCACAGATTGTGTGCCCATGCCCTGCCGCGCCCCTACAAGTTGGCATAGGAGAGACAGAATGCTACGAGTTTAAACAGGAGGATTGCTCGGGTCACAAGTGGTTTGAACCTAGGTGTCTAGAAGCTTGCAGCGCAGCATGCTAACCACTTTACCACAGCGTCAACCTAATATCATCTACGGATGTGAAGTGAACTCTAACTCTATAGTTTCAGAGTCTGATGCTGTCCGTTGATGAGACAACAGACGCTAAACACTAATTTTTATCGAGTCCCAAACATCAACACTGGGTTAGAAAGCCGACGTTAAATCGTTTGAGTCCTTATTTTGTTATATTTCAAAACCACAAAAAAAAACTATGCAACTTAATCTCATTAGTCAGAGGTTCAAATTTCGGTCCGGCCATGTGCCAATGATGCCTTAGGACGACTAAGCTATAAATTCCGTTGAGTATTTATTTACTTATAGAAATAGAACAAATGTTAACGAATAGAAAATAGATATAACAGCAGTCTGTGATTTCATTAATAGTTTGTTACTTAACAATTAATTACTTAAATTACAAACAATTAGGCCTACTTAGTAACTCAGAGTTAGTAGGTCTATTAATAATAATACAGGCGTAATTTAGAGAGAAATTAAATTCACAAATTAAACAAGTAATAGGGCTACCAACTTTTGATGAAGACAATTCCGGACACTGTCAGCATAGCGGCCGAGCGCCGTCAATATTATGATTTAATCTATTCCGTTTTCCTTTCAGTTTTCCGGACGGACAATGTAATGTCCGGATAGACCCTATTCAGTTTTCCGGACATACTATGCAAATTCCGGACAGTCAGGACAAATTCCGTACGATTGGCAACCCTAACATGTAGGCCCTATACACTGTTATCTGTGCCAACAACTAACAAATTAAATTTATAAATGAGGATTTTTCGTCCGATTTCTCCCCCGAAGGCGACAGGGACATCGATAATTATAATTAGGCCTATAATAGAAATGTCAATTAGAACTACATGTATAATAAAACTGGTCTGTTGTTTGGTTGAATAAGATTTGTATTTTCTTAGTTTTTCTTTTAAAAAATTTGTCTAATTATAATTATTTGCCCCCCCTCCGCCCCCATCGCCAGCGGAATATCTGATCCTCTGGAAAAGTCAAAAATCGTGGAAACGTCCCTGACATCATCATTGGATGAGGAAACGGACGTTAAACCTCTATTATTATTACTATTATTATTCTTTGAATAAGGAATCTTGGATTAAATCACACTGCACTTTGGCTGTACCTTATTTCGAATGTTAAAACTCTTCTAAAATTATTAATGTCTTACAAATTAACCTTACTCCCTGCGCCGACAGCTTATTAATTATACATTAAATTTTGTTGATCAATGATCAATCAATGTGGATTTCACGTCCGGTTTCTCACCCGAAGGCGATGTCAGGGACGTCTACTAATGCTTGATTCAACTAGAAAATAGTTCTAATAAACGGCCTACGTGATAACAATTAAATCTAACTTGATCACTCATGAAGGCTGATCCATTAGTCACTCAAAATGTGACCATCTCTTATTCTGTATCTTTCTAAATATTTTTCATTACAAATGACCCCCCCCCCCCCGCCCTCCCCCAATCGTTAAATCAAGATCAATTTAGCGTAATTATAAAGCAAACGCCGTTCTGTGCAAAATGCCACAGTAGAACTAAATGGACAATGAAGAGTTAAGTAGCCTACAGCCACAACCGGTGTGGCGGCCTAGACTCCAGTTATTCCCCTATGAGCCTTCAGCCGGGGAGCGGGTTCAGCTGACCTCGCGCTCTCACGTGACCTTTGAACTCTGCGATGAGCCACAGCGGCCACTAGTGCCGCCCCCTTACCACTGCCGTCCTCTGAGAGCATCATGGACATCTAAAACAGGCGGTAAATCAGTCAATCAATCAATCAATCAATCAATCAATCAATAAATCAGTCAATCAATCAACTACACGTACCGCACCCAGAGCATTGATTTTACTGCCTGATTGACTCGACCGGGAATCGAAGCCCGGACAAGCATTTAGTAAATCAATCAATCAATCAATCAATGGAAGAGGTGAGCAGTTAATCGATCAATTAATTAATAAATGCATAAATCAATCATGGTTGTGATATACGGCAAAGTAAAAATAAAATACAGTGAAATACATGCATTTTTCCAAAAATATGAAATACATAAAATACATAAAATACACGATTTACAGCAGAATAAAAATAAAATACAGTAAAATACATGTATTTTTCAATAATTGTAAAATACATATTTCACAACTATGAAATCAATCACCTATGCCTAACGGATATCAATCAATCAGTCAATCAATCAATGAGGATTTAACGTCAGGTTCCTCACCCGGAGGCGATGTCAGGGACGTCCCAATCGGGATGTCATTATAGCCCGACTGAATTACCTAATCGGTGGCATACTCGATAAGGCACCAGATCTCTCTTATATGTCCCTGATATCGTCGTCAGATGAAACGGACGTTAAAATATATTGTATTGTATTGTATTGTATGAAATTTAACAAATCTATAAAATTACTGAAAGTACTTGAACCTGAATATGTTTATGGATGAGCTGGTTGGTCAAGTCGATCATCTTACGCTTGAAGTGAGGATGAAATCTGAATAGGCTGCCATCAACAGCGACTGTCACTTTCACCTTATTGACTCTGTTTACTAGCACTGCTATACCTACAAACATAGTATCAGTTATAAATGGTATTAACATTTAATATAAAATTATACTATAATATATATATAAGACTGCAATCAACTGCAACGGTTACCTTGGGTTCGTTGACTCGATTAACTAGCACCGCAATACATGCAAACATATTTTATTTATTTCACGTTACCGTACAATATCATATACATTCAATAATATAATAATCATATTCAATTCAACGAGAAAGAGGACGCAAAGGCCCGTAGGCATTAGCATGTGCCCCGCATGAGTAATCGGCTTAAAAACACGACATAAAAATACAGTGCATTTGAGAAGCAGTTAGAATATATAAAAATACATAAAATCTACAAATGATGCGATATATGACCATCTGATTTAAAAATCAGATAATTGTTAAAATCGATATAAAATAATTGTCGTTCAAACTTTAACACTAGAACTAGTAAAACCACATCATCATGCTCGAGAGTTCCAAGGTTCAAATATTCTAGAAGCAAAAAAGTGCTCCCTAGCGTCAATTCGCGAGTATTCTATGGTCAGTTTAAAAGAGTTTCCACCTGATTTGCGGCTAGATAATGTCAAACCATAAGATTCAGGAGTACCTCCAATATGGCCATTTAAAAGTATATAACATAGTAACATTAATAAAAGGTATTAAAATTTAATCAATCATTTTAATTAATTAATAATAATAAAAATTGGAAAAAATCCCATCCACAGCCATTGCAAACTTTGGCTCGTTGATTTGATTAACAAATACTGCTATTACACGTGTTGGATATGGGAAACTTGAGAATAGACCAACTGCACAAGTTTCGTAAAAGCCGACTAACGCAGATATTTTCATGCTGAGAAGGCAACGGGAAAACACCTCGGAAGTCAGAATATATAATCATTTCCAAGATAAAGGTTACATTCTGGGTGTAGTAAAGGCATGGCCTTTTCGATGGGATCAACTTTGATGGGGTGTTCATTGGTGAGTGTGAAAGCAGACCGTGTTTCAGAATATGTACCTTGGACCTGCCATTTGGCAGTGCACTAGAGAGAGATAGGCTATAATATATAGTGATATAACATACTAGTATTCATAAGTGTAATAGTGGTGATAAATAAATACTTATAATAATAAGAAAATTAATCAATAATAATAATAAATCTGAACATGCTTATAAAGCCTACATTATACAACCACTGCAATGTTTTGCCCGTCGTGTTTGCGACGTCGCTGACATCGCCTTTGGGTGAGGAACCGGACGTTAAATCTTGATTGATTGATTGATTGATTGATTGATTGATTCACTACCAGCATCGCTATACCTACAATATAATTATAGTAATAGAAGCACGAATCTTAGATATTTTAATTATATTATTGTTGGTTGTTTGGATTTGCACACGTATTTAACCCCTGTTCTCTTTCAGCACTGGTGACTTGCTAATTGCGCTTGGGTGGATCAGTTAGTATTGCTTGTGGGGTAGGAGACGTCCCTAATACCGCCGTAGATAATGAAACTATCGCTAACACCATATTGTTGTATTGTAGTAATTAATAAATAAAATTAATAAGCTATAATATTCAATGGGAGTAGAGTTTAAGTAGCAATAGTATGATGACGAATTTTAGAGCAATCCTTGATTGATTAATTGAATGAGTGATTAATTGATTGATTGATGGATTGATTAATCGATTGATTTACCCGAGTGGGTTCGGGAAATTTTAGAATTGATCCCACCACCCAACAATTGATCCAACTGCACGTGTTCGTAAGAGGCGACTGAAGAGGATATGGCAGTAGTGAGTTGATGACTATGTGGCTACGATTTCTGTGTAATGGACCAATTGGTCACTCAAATTGCAGTCTGGCGGAGGTCTAGGCTGCCACATCGGTTGTGGCGCTTTGCTCCATCGCTACTTGGCTCTCCATTGTCCATTATATAGGTCTTAAACAAGCATATGATGCCTCCTGACCCATTAGATCTTATGTTATGTTATTTGCTTACCGCTGCCGCTAGATGCGGCTGCAGAGAGAGAGAGAGAGGGAGAGGGGGGAGGGGAAGTGAGAGAGATAAAGTTTTCTCTTTGCCCCGTGTGTAAGCAGCCCTGTGGGTTTTTATAAAAACTACTCATTAAGATTGGACTGAATCGTGGCCCGGTTACCCGAGATCGACTAGATTGATAGATATATTACTTCTATGGATATATTGTATCCACGTAATAGATAGATAGAACCAACAATTGAAACCCCATTAAACTCTGCAGAGCTATTGACAGCCTCTGCCAAACAAGATATATTCAATTGAAGTCCCAGTTTCTGACCACCGTCAACAATAGCTTGGACGTCCATTGCTAGATTGACCTCGTTACCGCCAAGGGTTATGTCATCTAAGAAATTGATTGATTGATTGATTAGTTAATTGATTAATTGATCGATCGATCGATTGATTGATTGATTGATTGATAATAGATTGATTGATTGATTGATTGATTGATTGAACTACCCGCTGCCACTAGATGGGCCGCCCTGGTTGTGATGACGTCACAGATATGATGTAGCTTAGAGCAGTCCAGGTGGGCGGGATTCTCGTATCCTAGCAACTGTAGCACCGTCTTAGTGTTAGCAAAGCCTATTGATTCATCGTCACTATACAATAATCAAATACTAAAATATCAAATAATGGTTCAACGTTCTGTTCGTCATCAGACGACGATATCAGGGGCGTAATAATAGTCCATTATTAAAGTTTATCATTAATCTTGTTATCTCAATAAAAATTACAACAAGATGCACAAAATAAATAGAAATATAAACAGACAAATTAGAAGGTGGTGACCATAAAAGAGCCTAGTGAGGTTAAGCAATAATATTAGCCACTGTTCATAATTAAAATAAAGTCTAGAATTTAGGGCTTCTACATTTAAAACATTGGGCTAACCAAGCCCACCTCGTGGGTCGGATAATTGGAAGCAATTAGTACGTAGAAGCTGACTAGTTCAGAAGATTGCGAAGGTTACTACATATCTGGCGTATATGATCCAATTACCAAATCGGATTGTATAGAGTGTGGCTGGCGCCCTCGCCGTAGGATTAATGACTATGTCACCTGTGTGCTGCAATCGCTCAAGATCGGGATCAGCTCCTCGCCTACGTTCGGTAACGAATATGGCGCTCAACCTTTACCTTTACATGTAAAAACTAATACAATGAACCTATGGTAATAAAATTTCACTAAATTGCACAGAGAATAGGCTGAAGGCAATAGCCGAATTTAACGGAAGTTTTGTGGCCGGCATGTTACACTGATTGATTGATTTGACTGTAGTTACATTGAAGCCCTGGGATTCGAACCGAAAACCTATGAGACTCGATCCAGAAGCTTTAGTTACCAACTAGTAAATTTTGGTGTCCCATGTTAAATAAATCGAAATAATTGCAAAAAACAACAATAATGTTTGAGAACAACCGAAGATAATAAATAAAATTTACTAGATAATAAATCTTTCTATATACTTTCTATATAATAAATCTTTGCCCATGATATAGCCTAGGTTACGCTACGTGCATTTTACCAGAATTGAGTGTGTTTAACGTCAAGATTCAGAAGTACAAAGCTTCTCCTCAAGACGGCTCAACATAATCGAGCACGACCGTCACAAAAATGGGGTTTAGCTTATCACAGCTTCATTCCATAAAGCGACACAATTACAAACCACCGAGTCGGAGTAAATATTTTCCATTTTCTCCCCCTAAATCAATCAATCAACCAATGCGAATTTAGCGTCCGTTTCATCATCTGACAGCGACATCAGGGACGTCTTCAACAACACTTTAACTACCCAAACAAACTACCCAAGCCCACCCAAACAGGACTAGCAAAAGCAAATGCTGCAAGAGAAGAGTACGGTGCAGTTTCCAATTACCAGTAAACCGATGGAATATTTCTATGATTTATGGAGGAAATAAACGAGTCTTAAGCCAACTACAAAACAAAGATAGTGTGGAACAAGATCGAACATGAAGTAGCAAAGAGTTCCAAACGTTATGTGCAGCATAGCTAAAGAAAAGGTATGAGTGTGCGTTTAACGTCAAGATTTAGAAGCACAACACTAGGTGCTTCTCTTCAAGTCGGCTCAACACAACCGAGGACTCTAAAGGGACAATAAGTAAGTTTCTATACCATGACTCCGAACTCTACAAAACAGTCAGAGTATAGCCTATCAATACAATCGAATAACGGTTTAACGCCCCGGTACATCACCTGACGATGATATCAGGACGTGCTAATGTTGGCAAGTTAGTCAACCTGCAGAAGTCTAATACCTTTCAACATCAGATAAGTAGTGGGTTGGTAGAGCGTAGTGTGCCTCTAGTTGTTTAGTCTTCACTCCATCCAACATCAGTTCCAGCTCCACACATCGTACCACTATCCTACGAACTAGCTCTCCCAGATAATATCCAGATATCATCTTCTCGTATCTGATCAATCAATCAATCAATCAATATATCGATCGATCGATCAATCAATCAATCAATCAATCAATTGAGCAATCAATCAATCAACTAATCAATTAGTAAATCCTAATTAAATGTGGACAAGTTAACCCTTTGGATTTCCAATCTATATGGACAATACTGTCAAATCTACATGTAAATGCATAGATAGATATTCAATAGAGGAAGAAATTCACATGTAGTATAGAGTTAAATCTATCAATCCATTGCTCTGACACGTGGCAGGTCCAAGGCAAAAATTCATACACACAATCTTCTATCTCGCTCTCTAATGAGCACACCATCGACCAACCTAATAAGAACGTCTCTTCACAAAGCTTTTCCTTTTCCACACTTAAAATGATTCCTTCGTTCAAGAAAAATATAGGTTTCTGATTGTTTTATATAGGTTGATATAGGTTTTCCATTGCCTTCCTCAGTATCTGCTTTAGTCAGTCTTACGAAACACGTGCAGTTATCGGTTGGACTATTCTCAAATGTCCCGAACCCAACATGCGAAAGAGTTAAATAAAGGCATAATATCAATGAATAGAAAACAATAAAAGAATCGGTTGTGGCGCTTTGCTCCATGGCTACTTGGCTCTCCATTGTCCATTCTATGGGTCTTAAACAAGCATCTGATGCTTCCTGACCCATGATTAGATGTTATGTTATGTTAAGTTCTATACAATTAGATTTGACAGTGTTTAAATTATAGTGTTCACGTCACTGACATCATTTCAAGATGACGAAACGGACGTTAATCCTTTACTACTACTACTATTACAATGATCATACATTTGATGACCAGGATTGATGGATAGAATGTCCACGTCCCTGTCCAGACGAGTCCTGATGAACTCCAGGACTCCGTCCTCCCCAAACCCTCCCCACTCCGTGTTGATTATCACCTGATATCAATGAATGAATGAATGAATGAATCAATCAATCAATGAATCAATCAATCAATCAATCAATCAATCAATCAATCAATCAATCAATGAATCAATCAATCAATCAATCAACAACTCCAAGGCCCCGGCAGCCAGTGTGCGAATTGGACGATTTCAAAAGTGGGGGTCGGACGACTTCAAAGGGGGGTCGGATCACATATCCTCTACA